>JBBMOI010000007.1:29320000-29427500 GCA_038088405.1 Porites divaricata
TTATTGAATGAGGCCGAGTAGGATATGAAGAATTCTGCAAATGGAGGAGGGTATTATCGACTCAGGCCGAAATCCGAGGTGGACATCATCCTCCAAGATCTGCAGAATTCTTCACATTCTGCTCAGCGCTAGCCTCATTCAATACCATTATTGTTGAATTATTACTTCGAAATCATTCTAAGTTTAAAAACAAGCTAAAACATGCTAACCTTGATCGATGCACTTTCATATTGATAATGCATCTTTAATTTATCGGGAAGTTTAGGAAATAAAGGTCTGTTCAGGTGTGCAAATACACTCCAAATAGCAGATGCCATTTGTCTTCATGTTGTAGTTTCCATCTTAATAGACAATATTTCGCCATGAAATGAATAAAATGTTTAGCTGACTGTTCAGCCATTTTGTTTCACTACCAAAACAACTGAACCTCGTCCCCATGTTTTCTTGGTTAACGGTTCAATAGCCTGCAACCAGGCTGCACTTTTGACGTCATTTTGACATCATCGGTTCAGTATGACAAAATTCTTGCCAACTTTGGTCAACAGTAGCTGGTTATGGTGAATTATGCCTGTGGTTTTAACAAATCAGAAACGGGGAGATATTTTGAATGAATAATAATGTTCAATAAGTGTAAATGACTTACTCCAGTTGTGGGCCACTGCTCTTACTATACAAGATAACTTTTCATGTCAGCACATGTACAAAAAGTTATCCAGTATACACTGTAGTGTGAACATAGCATCAAAGGGAATTATCAAGAAACCACAGGAATAGACATTAAAACAGAACAGAGGAAACAGTGTCAGTTTTCTGTGGTAGACCAAAAATCACGTAACACTTGGGGAACAACAGTTGCCAACAATAGTGCTAATTACGAAGAGCACTTATCTATGTGTGAATCAATAATAATGGCTGAAATAATTATATTATTTGTCGTTTTTTCTTAGTTAAAAGGCCTACATTATCAATTTTTGTCTTATATTCATGTACATTAAACATAGGAAAATGCTATCTTCACATCTTTGAATCTATAAAACAACTTACAACAACAGAAACAACTGCTACTAATAACCATCAGAAAAAAGTGCTCAATATATATAAATGTGCAATGCAAATTAAAGTTTCTGATGGCTCTGCACAACAAACAAGAAATTATCAATAATATTCTTAATTGCTCTACGCTCTGTTAATAAACTACGAACAACAAAACACGACCAATACCAGAGAAAATGCGGTTTTGATTTACAATGCCCATTCGCCTACAAATCCAGAGCAATACATGCATGAATCCGCCAGATAGGGCGTGAAAATTAATTTTGACATTTTAAAACCCTTTTACTGCTAGTAGTAAATGAGTGCTTAGAAATATATTGTTTAGTTTTGTGACATGTAGAAACAGTAAAAACGTGGCGCGTTTCCAGAAACATTGCCGTCGATTTGAGATAAACTTAAAATATTTGCAGCGAGCGCAGAATCTGCAATATC
Source organism: Porites divaricata (assembly GCA_038088405.1). Classification (NCBI taxonomy): domain Eukaryota; kingdom Metazoa; phylum Cnidaria; class Anthozoa; order Scleractinia; family Poritidae; genus Porites; species Porites divaricata. The sequence goes on from JBBMOI010000007.1 coordinate 29,321,486, forward strand.
ATCTTGCATTAATTGTGTTTGCCCTGTATACGGTGTAAGATAATATTCAGTTTCATTCAACACGTTTGGCGACTAAATGAGAACTTCAATAAGATTTCACAGTGTATGATATGTAGGTCAATATGAGACTATTTGTTTAACGAGTTGGCACGTATTGCCGAACGGCCGAACGCATAAATACTGTGCTAATATCGTGATCTTCATCACACGTAACCAGCTACTCATACATATACATCTGTAGACAAAAAGACTGACAAATCGTACACCAATACCTTTGGATCCTTCTCATAATATGACTGCTGCGATCTTATCCACTTTCCGACTAAGTGATCCTTTACAGTGTGAGCCAAGGACGTATAATAATCGCGTTTGGTCGCCACATTTCGATCCTTTACAAGCGTAAAGTGCAGATGCCGATTGAAGGATTCTTTAAGACTGCTAACACCTTCGACGACTGGGAGCTTTCGAAGGGAGATTTGTCTCTTTCTTTCTGCGTCTGTTAACGGTTTTTCACCCATAGCTTACCAGATATGACGGTAAATGCACGAGAATTCAGCCTTACCTGCCCTTTCTCCACAGAGCAGTTCAGCACCCGGCCCGGCAAAGCAAACAAGCACACGGGTAATTTAGGATCCAGTCTCCAATCAAAATTTCCTGCCCTTATCCGGCAAACGGGCACGCGCAGTACATCTTAGGACGGCTCAAGGTTGAACACAGTTTTGCAGGTAACTCGCGTGACGACGCGTGTTTGAAATTAAATAAACAAACATGGCGGCGGAAAAAGCAATGGTACACAGAGGACGATTTCTCAAAATCTACTCCCGGTAATGATTAATTATAGTAAGCTGTGTGCAAGTTTATAGGGAAATCTAATGAGCGAATTTTATGTAAACTGAGCAAAAGTGAAATTGCAAGGTTGTATTCAATCAATCGTTCATGTTGCCATAGAAACTACGAAAACTTGCCAAGTTTCAGCCTGTGAGCTGGAACCTTTCTCTTGCCAAGATGATTTGGTAAATGACGCCCGACTCACAAACTGCCAAAACTGTTTTTAGCCATCTTAAAGAGGAGGGGATTGTGTCACAGGGGGCTTATGACCTGCATAACAAAGCGCTTCGAAAAAAGCTTTAGAAAGGCTGATCAAAATATTTACCCTTTGCATTTGCTGATATTTAATTGAGCCTCAAGGCGTCATAATAAATTGAATTCATTTCAAGACTGTACAAGCCAGATGTGGGCTTATATCCGGAGGGGTTTAACCCATAGGATATATTTTTTTGTTTACAGGTGGGTGGGCCTGTAACTGGGAAGGATTATAAGTGGAGGGGCTTGTAAGAAGGAGTTAAACGCGTATTTGATCACTGATTGTGTGTGTTCCCAGGGAAGAGGTTTTCTTAGCCACTCCCCTGTGTCCACCGCCCATTAATGCTCAGTTACTGACTTGCGACCTGTCACAAGTCACTTAAAAGTGAGCGAAGTGAGCTTCAATAGATGAGGTCGAGCGGCAATGGCATAACCAACCAGAAAAAAAAATAAAGGACTTTTAGAAAGTCTAATGCTTAGTAGACAAGAAACAATCTGGTGAATTCGTTTGGGCTTCTATAAACCGAACCGAGAGGCCCTAAGAACTCGAGAGATACCCTCGAGGCAAGGAAAGTAGCCTACGAATGTAGACGTATTTCCGGTCGTCGCTACCGAGAAGCGACGACCGGAAATACGTCTGCTTTTGCAGGCGACAACGAAAGAGGCACAAAGCCAAGATTCACAGGGTATGGGTGCAAGAGAGGGACAATGAGTGCGAAAAGAGAACGAAAATGATGGGGAAACGATTTCTGCTAGAATACAACAAGAGAGAACTTTCTCTCGATTACACATATTTACATGATTGGCATCTTTCAGAGACTTGGCCATGAGTGCAGTCTAACTGGTTTGCGATGATTGTAAATGGGAACTGAGAGGTAACGTTATGTTCCAGGATTGCGGAGGAGGACAATATATGGGAATGAGTAAAGTGCAACATAACTGGACGAGACTGCAGCCTTGGTTAAATACTTCGGTGTAATGTAGAACTTGTGAACATTCGTTGTTTCTCGTACTGTCTTCTTTTCCTAGGTTTTTATTGTGTTCACTTCTTTGTTTTACATCACCAGGGAGTTTTACAGTCTTTACATGAAGCTTCTTCTAGTTACGATGGGCATGATATCAGATTGATAAAACTTGACAAAACAGGATGAATTGACTGAGAATATGTGAATTCAAAGAACCGTCTTTCCAGTAGCTCATGAATAAAGTAAAAAGCGCAAAGAAAGAAAAAGAAAACACAATTAAGCTTTCAAAACTTCTCGGCCGACAATAATCATTCCGAATAAAGGTTTTACTTATAGCGAATGAGAACTAAATAAAGCTAGAAAATACATTAAATTAGCCGATAAAGGGATGAAAGTAATACGACGATAAAACTGCTGGTATGAATCACTCAGCATACTCATGTTGAAGAGTAGCGCATAAAAACCCTTAATACCACTGTAGCTCAGTGATGACAAGACTAAATAGATTCCTCGCATAAACAGAAAGGAAACGAAGTTGCAAATCGATAACCAAAACTAAGCGCAAATATTCCTATAATGAAATCGATACTGGAAAAACCAAAAAGAAATGAAAAACTATACTCACTTTGGTTTACACACACACTAGAGCACAAGGTCGATAAATCGCCTGACGCTGTACACCAGCTCTCGTTTTAACCATTGATGCCGTGGACATTAATTGGTATTTTCTGAAATTGTCAAGTTATTATCACGGATAAATCCTTTGCAGTATTTGCAACTACAAATTTACAGTTTTTTAATGAGTGCGGCGATCGAGCATACAAATTTCTATACCCATCTTGAAATCCCACTGAGTTCAGAATACAAAACTAAAGCTTCTTGTGCTTGAGAGGAAACATACTGAGGGGAGCTTAAGCTGAACGACGACGGCGACGTCAACGAAAACGGCACAAAAGCAATAGGTTCAGATTGGCATAACAACAATTTTGCACTTGCATCACGCTTTTTGGAACATTTCTTTCCAGTTACTGTACGACTACGACATGAAAATACCTAATTTCACGATTTGTCGAGGACGGGAACACAAGACAACAACTTTCCTTTTCTTTTCCTTCGATACAGTCCTTTAGAATTAATTTCAACTTGACAAAAATTTGCCAACACTTGAAGAATTAAATGAGATGGATTAATTAAGCGCGATAAAGTTCGTTCAGTTGTGGCCGCCGCCGTAGTTGTTGCTTAAGCTCCCTACTGGAATTGCGTGCCCAATACGTTCTCGAGCAGACTCCTCGAACTGGTAACCAAGCGGCTTCACACTCACTTGTAGTAAGTCGAAAACTGTCGCCGGCTTCCTACAAATTTCTCTACATCGGTAAACTTCTTCACCATGAATTTGCAGGTTCAACGTCGGGCTGCTTTCGTCAGCAAATAGAGGAACCATGTGAATTTTTAGAGGGTGGATCGGGTTTTCGAAGAGCTCTGGAAAGAGCTCCCGATCCGTAACATTTTCTTTTTCCATGTTCATTACAAATCATTACCAGATTTGGTCGGCAGGTGCAATGAACCAGCTGACGCAACGCGATCAGTTTAAAAGTTCGCGGCTTCTCTGGACCATTTTACAATTGAGTGATTTTCTTGAATGGGCATCGTGTCAGTCTTGACAACCATTGTTATTCAGTCGTGGACTTAAAACAATAGCCCACTCGCCTAAGGTGCGCCATTTTCAAATTCAGCAACCACTAGCCGTTTTCAAGTCGAAAAGAACAGTGGTTCTCGTTTACCGATTTTAAAAATTAAACAAGATTCTGTTCTATAGAAAGGCCCCATCTTTCTTTTGCCGCACGTGAAAATATGAAAGCTAGCGAAAATGTTCAGAAAATGGCTGTCAAAAGTGGCGTCCATACTGTAAACGACCGATTTTTCCGAATTTTCGAGTTTATACTTCCTTAATTACCTTCGTTTAAGGCTTAAAGTGTTGACACATCATTGCTTTCCAAAAAGCCGTGCGTGAAAGTTAAGATTACAGCTTCTGAAAAACAGAAAAGTATGTTTTACTAGCCCTACTTGACCAATTTGGGCCCTTTCTCTTCTAATTCTGGGCTATTCAGAGCGCGCTCGCATTCAAGTTACCTGCTTCGATGACTATGAATAATTAATGATGTCCAGGCATTCTGCGCGATGCGGCCGATTTCCACAGAGGTGAACAGTGTAACGGCCATCGTCCAACACCCAATCTGTCCCTGACACCAGGGTTATACTATGTCCAATGAAATTTCTTCTACAGTTCATAAAATCGTTCTACATCAATACCATCACGCAGCAACAAGTGACCAGAAGGTCATAGATTCGACTTCTGTTCTCAGTTCTCAGTGCTCAGATTATTTCTTCCGCGCTAGCCTGCCTAGTTGGCGGTTTTGTTGTAGTGTGTTTTTTATTTTATTTGTGGCTTGCCAAGTAAGAGTTACAGCCGCCTCAAGGTGATTAAGGCCTGATTCTTCACAGATTTCTCAGAATTTTAAGAGGGGGTGGTCTAATGTAAAGTATTTTCAAGTTATCCCATAAATCCTCAAATTTTGCCTCATTAACTGCATGACAATTTCATTGTATCATTTTCAAAATTATTGACACTTTGATTTTGAATACCTTGAGTTTGTCAGCCTTCAAAGATCTGCAAATACGTCAGCTCTTATAGAGAAAATCAGACAAATTAATCAAGAAATTCATTGCTCAAAAACGTGTTTATTATGCACGCTCCGCAAATACAAAAGTTATTATATAACGTTTTACTGAAAAAAAATACTATATCGTCATCATCCAACAAATTTCGTGCCAAGGTAGGTTTTTTCTACAATATGCATGTAAAACGAATGCCAGGTTACTGCGCCAGCCGAAATTCCATGGGAGTTATGTGCACAGTTTCTTCTCACCACTGTCGACCACAAAATATTTTTTTCAACAAAACGACAAACAAACATTGAACCAACAGAGAAACAATTTAACTAAACAAAACATCAAAATTATATCCTTCGACAGGCAACACTTGAAATGCTTTATGAACAACCTCTCGGTAATACGCAAATGCTACTTCCTTGTAATTTTACTGAACAAAGATGTATCCCATTGCTTTGATGTGTTTGTCTCCATTATCTGCCCCGTTCCCGGCTGAAGCTTCGTTTCCACACGTGTTGGTGTCATCGGGATCTCCTCCAGTACCAAACCCGATTCTGGAGTAACATGTTATGCAATCATTTTCGTTGTTTCCAAGGATACCAATTCTCGCTGCTCTGAGGGCGAGTTTGGGATCACTGTGGCTCCATTTGGTGTTGAATCCCTCCTGGTTACAGTTAGGCTGTAGGGAAGCTTCAGAACCAATCAACGACTTCCAGTTGTTGCGACCCAGTGTGGTAGGTCGGTAAAGACCATCAGAAATCAGTGAGTGGAGGGATCTGGCTTGCTTGACGAGTACAACGAACTTTTTCTCGCGTCCAATTTTCATTCCCAAGCAAATCTTTGAGAAGGGTGTGTTCCAGTATGTTGGAAGCTTAGTCTCATGTGCGTCGATCCCAGTCTTCCCTCCTGGAAGGTTGAAATTGACCTTGTTGCTCCAAAGTTTGGAATTAAAGTGAAATGTTGGCTGCGATGGAATTAAATAAATAATTAAAAGAAATGTGTAAACTGGTAATTCTCTATTAAATTGCAAAAGGTTATCACAAAAAGTCAGGGACAATTTCTTCGCAGATTCCCAAAACGACATTTTTAATAACTGCCCTGGTCAATTACAGCATTAACTACGGTGCAGGCGCGGATCCAGGGGAGGTGAAATGGGTGAATTTTCACTCCCCTTTTTCTGAGCCCCCTTCTTTTTTTTTTCTTATCCCTCAAATATTGATGCACAGACCTCAAACACCTCAACCAGGCTTTGGATCTATTACATTATGAGAAAAATTCTCTCCCCCCCTCCCCCATTTCAAAATCCTGGATCCGCGCCTGCGGTGGACTATGTTCATGCTTTGGCCTTAATTCTAAGACAACAGATTGTAACTGAATACCTTATGGCCATCAGTTTTCATCACCAGCGTCCATCCCCCTCCTCCACATGCGCCAAGTCCAATGCTTGTCATGTGACAGTACACCAACACCTTCCCAGACTGCATTTGGAGTAGATAAGCTCTATTTTCGCGAGCTCTGTCAAAAAAAATCAAACTGATGAAATTTGCTTACTTATTTCGGCTTTTATTCGAGGCCATTTATGAGCACAAAAAGCGACGGAGAACGCTGGATTAAAACAGTCACTAAACTACAGGTTTGTGGCCGTTTTTGGTTAGTGACGGTGTGGGCTGAATATATTAAGTTCGCAGTCTCTACAGTTGACACGTCATCTCCAACTGATCTTAAGCCCCTTCTAGCTTAATAGAGAAATAAAAAGTAAAAGACTATTGAATATTAATGTCATCATATGCAAAAATGTAGGGCACAGCTAAAGTGGTCAACTAACGAAGTACTTTACACTTCAATTTCTTGTCCTTTAGAAATTGCACGCATAGACAAATTTGAACTTACTTAATATGATTGTCGTAAATTTCCTTGCAGGTTCGAAAGCCAGACGTGCCTAGCGAAGATGAAATAACATAATTTGATCAGTTGTTTTAGTCGTTATAAAAGTAACTGTTTACCATGCATGGGGGCCATAACTTACAGAATTAATTGATTGAATTATTGCAGATTTTTATTGTTGATTTGTTAATTTGTATTTCGAAAAACTGAATAAGAAGCTTGGTTTTCAACTGAAGATAAATAACAATTAAATTACCCAGTTTCTGTTAAATTATTGTCACATCTGAGTTGAAAAAAGGAACATAAAGTGCTCACGCAAAAACAACTGTCCTCTATATTAAATCGCGATTTACCTTTGCGAGTTTTTTTCATTAATTGAACAAGCTCTCGCTTCACCGAATGTAAACTATTTACCAGATCGCCATTGATATATTAAAAGCTTTAAATAACAAATCTTTAAGTGAAGACTCGCACATACACATTATCAAACACCCTCTAACCTTGCCTCTCATCTCATGATCATTTTTATACATTTTAGTACACTCCATTTTTTAGTAGCATGAAATGATTAATCGTGGCCACCGACTTACAGGTAAGATACCTAATTAGTACTGTCGCAATCTTAATAAAGCGTACCGGGTCCACTATTTGATGTCTTATGAGCTGTGGCGTTCACTACAGCGATTAGTTGATTGAATTTTCTCTCCAGCGTTGTTTCAAGTGATTTGATGGCTTTCTCAGTTTTAGACGCAGAGGCGGTGCTGGTCGAGATAGCCAAATAGTAAATAAAAAACCAAACCATAGTACTGGGAATGCGTCGCATCTTGTGGAGTAATCTTTTAACTCGATTCTCTTCTCGAAGTTTACTGAAAATCCTCTTTAGCACCGCGAGAAACCGCAATGTGCACCTACTTCCTCCAATGTGCATATTTCAGTTCAAATTGCTTGAAATCAAAACGAGAAAATATTCTCGCATGTAAGTTACCCCATTGGCTAATTAAAGCAGTGAGCGTGACTGTTTCTGGTGTACGTAAATCAGTATTCGAATTAATTTGTTTGATTTGTATTTTGATATACAGCGAGCGATCAGCTGGGTAGTTTGATTATAAACCCAGTCTTTCTGAGTGGCGAATAGGAACGAAACACTTTTTTTGGCCTCGAATCCCCTTTACTATATATCTATGGCGAAAAATATAAGCATAAAAACAGGAAAACAAAGTTAATTAAACACTATAGCAATCGCGAATATGGTTAACCTATTTTCACTATAAAAATTAATGTTAAAAAAGATCGTTTCGACCGTTCGACGGTCATTTTCAAGTAAAAAACTTGGCATGTGCCTTTTTGTACAGTTGTGAAAAGGCTAATGAGATACTGACTAGAAACTCTAAAATATTTACATAGAAACAACACAAGAAAATTACAGCGTGAAATATAAAATAAACTCTAAGGCTATATATAAAAACGTGAAATAATTGAACAAATAGCTTCGCGCGCCGGATCCAGTCACTCATGATCATAAGAAGAAACTAGCGGTCCGTCCAATCCTATCAGCAACAGGAACTATATAAAAAGCGGCAAGCTTCCCTTTCTTGGAATGGTTATTATCAGAAATGGTCCCCAACTAGAAACGAAGGACTCTGCGTGAAAACAACCGATACTGGACTTTCCAGCACTATATACCAAAGCTATGTTGTTGTGAAGTAAAAAGAGGTCTAAAAACATTCTCTGCTGAAGGCCATGGTTAACTCTCTGATCTTCGCATTGGCAGTTTTTTCATCAAGAATGTGAACGTCTTGAAAAGGTTTTTGCTCGCTTGCATCATCCTGAAACCCTCGTAGAAAACATGCATACCATCAGACATTTTATTGAAACGAAAGTTACTGAGAAAGAGTGTTCTAAACAGCATGCAGGCATCGGATGAACGAGATGTTCCCGTCAGAATTGTCTTACCTTTCGAAGACCAAAAATCACCAACTCAGTAATCTCAGCAACCTCGTTCCCTACCCGCCCTAGTAAATGAACGGATGGTGCACACGATGCAGAGTCGACACTTACAGCAAATTGTGGAGGAACCCAAGCGATCAACAATAGGCAACCACAAAAAGGATGAGCAGGAAAAGCATCCGGAGACCGATACAAGCAATTTCATAATCTTAAGAAAGTGTCAGAACAAACTCGATTTTTAATCAAAAATGCTTTTTATTCGTGAACTCAAACAAAAACTAAACAAACAGAGTGACTCGATCAGCGCGAGATTATTTAACAAATTATGTCATTTTTTTTGTGTGTGTGTTCTCTGTGCGTGTGTGTGTGTATCTTTTATACTCTGTAACTTTATTGCAATACTTTTTCTGCTTGGCCCAGCCACTTAGCTCGATTAGCCTTAGCTATTTCTAAGTGGCTGTGCTCATTTTTTTTATTTCTTAATTTTTCTCTTTGCATGTATTTATCTACTGTAAACTTTTCTGGGCACGAAATAAAAGATTGTTGTTGTTGTTGTTGTTGTTAAATATCTTTTATCGTTTTTGTCGCGTTTGCGTTTCTTTTATCGTTCACCTGTAATTTTTGTTGTATTGTTTCTATGTCTTGAATATTTTAGGGTGTTTAATCAATATCTCATGGCCCTTTCAAAATTTGTATGAAAAAGCACATGCTATTTTTTTTATTTCCGAACTTGAAAATGACTATCAAACGGGTCGAAACGCTGTTAATTCTTTTTTAACGTAACTCAGTTTCATTAATCTATTTTTCGACTTTTTGTTGGGTTACTTTAATATGCGCTCGCAATGAAAACAATGTACACTAAATATTACGACGTAAATATTATGATTCTATTTTAATGATATTTATTACTATCACGATGCATCTAGAAATAGAACGATGACCCTTGAATCAAGTTCGCAATCGCATTGCTCTTTTGTTATGGAGTGAATACAGTCGTTGGTGATAACGCGTAAAAGGCAGGCCTAGGGACATACCAGGTAGAGCGATAACTCAAAAGAGATGTTGATTTCAAAATGTCCGAGACCGTTCGAATCTCAAGAAATGCAAATTTTACGATTTGTTTAATTTGGTTTTTAAGAGCAAATGTTACCATCGGTCAAATATTTCGTGGCAACAGCTCAAAATTCAATTTGGCCCATATTCTCAGGTTAGGTAGACCTTAATGTAAAACAAAACGCTGCATAGTTCGTTGGGCTAAATATCGATTAGTTTTCGAGAAAATCAATAATAACCGAATCCTTAGAATTTGCCACGTTTTGAGCTTTCAATTTAGGGACCGGCCATTATTTATCGAGAGGGGGGTGCTGGTGCAAATTAGGGGTGGGTCACCATTTTTTATACAGAAGTTTAAGGGGGGGCACAAGAAAACATGCAAATGTATAAGCCAATAAAATGTTGACATTTATTTCCACTAACTTTGCTTTACTTTGCTTATTTCTTTGTTAATGCATGTCCAATTTTTTATTTTTTCTTTGGGGGGGGGGGGGGGGGGGGGTCTGGAAAGTCATGCTTAAGGAGAAGGGTGGGTCAGCAAAAATCAAGCAAGCCATATTTCATATTGCACCAGCCCCCCTCCCCCTCCCCGCCTCTCGATAAATAATGACCGGTCCCTTAGGTCGAAAAAGAATGCTTCGCGTAACAAAAATAACACACTCTAGAGCAATAAAATCTACTAAATCTAGTAGAATGATGCCGAAATATGTGTTAAAAGCAAATTGAGCAATTATTTTCAATTTACTTTGAAAATATAATTACTTTTCACAAGCCCTCTTTTATCAAGATTAAAACTTGCCAAAAAGTAACCTTTAATCTAAGTATGCGGTACTAAATGAAATACGTCGAAAAATATGGATTTAGAAAGCCGAATAATCTTTCTTTTACATATCCAAAGGATTTTTTGGGGAAATGATTTAGCGCGAAGAAATTCAATTTTAAAGTTGGATACAATGCCCTTACCTGTTTTAACCGACCTACCAAGTTATGTAGTAAACACACAGAAATACAAATTTTCCAAAGAGAACATTCAATCAAAAGCGGGATTGACGTAGAAATTCAACCAACATATTTTAAAATCAAAGACATAGAGTGTATTTCAGTTCTCCCTTCGTTTGATACAAATTTTAATCAAACTGCAAGATAATTTGTCAAGATAACGCAGCTGTCATCTTTGTTTACACGCCGGCGTGAAGACCAGAGTCGTGAGATGTTTTGTTGGAAAGTTTTCCCGACCAATTATCTCTGAATTCAAGGTCAGAGATCAGATTTAAAAAGTTATTTTCGTTTGCCTTTCCTCGAAAGTCAGTTTCGAACTAATAAGCAAACCAAAGGCAAACAAATTTAACGAGCCATCTCAAACTGACACATTGAAAACATGTCTTACATCCATGACAATTTCGCACAAGAATCAAATCTTTTGATCATGAAATTAAAGGGTCGTTTGACCTTCTTTACCAGCATATGAAGACTTCCACATTTTCATAGTATAAAACAACTTACATTTTCCTTGCGAACATAGCCAAAACGGAGCTGGGCGTTTTCAGCAAGCTGGATTCACAGAACATGTATTTATAGCAACTCAATGGTTGCTAAATGTAACTGGAAAATCATGAACACTTTATATAATGGTGCTGCTAAACATTTCAAATTAACGAGTCCTTTTAGTTTCAATATCAATTTTAACATTTTGTACCCTCAGCTATATTCTACGGCGAGAAACCACATAAACCATCTTCAAGATAATCTAGCCTCTGAATCATCAAATGCAGGTGCCACGACTAATTCCCTGCTTTGTACAAGAAAGACGTTGCCACATCTCAAGTTCGGAAAAGCTAACACTTGACTTTGACCATCACCACCTAGTTTCTTTTTTTTTTTTTTATACAATTCAGCCGGTAATGGTCTCCAGCTATGAAAAGGATAAGAACATTATTGCCTTAATGGGTTAAACGGGATCACCCGGACATGACCGGTCACGGATAATAAATTCCTCGATAAACTAATTTTAACAAAGACTAAGTGGTTTTTATTCGCATTTTCCAAAAACTATTGTTAAAGACATAGACGAGGAATGATAGATGGTAAAGTAAAGTAAAGTTTAAAAAAATTGAAAAAAGAAATCCAAATTACTTGGCCACGTGATCGACTACGCCCTCCAGCCTCCAGTGTTCGAGAATTGTAACTAACGATTCCCACCACTTTCTTAACGTGTAGCTCCAGTTTTTCTGTATCAAAGCAAATGCGAAATCTGCTCGGAACGGTTCCCGAATCATTAAAATTTGCAGGTGAAACTGGTGTTCATTGACTAGTGCCAGTCCTCCTCTAACTAAAGTTTTCGTCAGGACGAGACGCATATGACTTCTTTCCATTCCTTTAACTGTTTTTACAGGAAGAGTATTATTAGCCACTGTAGACCTACAAAAGAAGAACGGTTTGCTCTCTGTCCAGTGGGGCGATTCAGCTCGAAGGATTTCTCGATAAAATAGGGCGTGGTTGATCACGTGATGCAGTTAAAATAATTTAAAAAGTGAAATTGGAAGATTCCTTATGATTGCTCTTAAGTCGTTAGTCACGGGATAGCTTGAAAAAACTTTACATTAGACCATCCCCCTTTACAAATTCTGAGTAATCTTTAAATCTACTTGAAGATGTACAAATTCTCCGTTTGTGGGCGTGGCTGTGATTCCTTTTCTCTCCAGACTTAACTAATTTATAACAACCTGTTGCATTTGCTATAACACTTTTCCTTTTGTTAGCTTTCCCCTGGCTTCTATCGTAAAAGCTACCAGGATAATTTTGACGAGTCACTTTACAACCCCAGTCAGTCGTCACTCTTTAAAGAGTGTCTCTAAAAAGTTCTATAGACGACAATACCAATTGACAGCATTACACTGTTAGCATCAAACAGGGCCGTCAATTTCAGTTTACCTCAAGTAAGACATTCTCGACATCCCTGACTATTTCGTAGGTTAATCTCTACATATTCTGGCCAGTCTTACTAGTTTTATAGCCACACCTGGCCACAACGCCTTCAATAATTTCCATGTACGGCTTCTTGCGCTTGCCAGTCATCGATACTACATCCAGATCTAAGGCTGAACAGATGTTCTGCAGTGTTCGTATCGCAAACTTCGCCAGCCCAGACTGACCTACGATCTCACAGATGTTGTATGTTTCGTACATGATGGGAGGCTGAAGAGCTAATGCTTTCGTTACTTCGTTGGACATTTTTTCGATTGCCTTCTCCGTTATCAGTTCATTTCTTTCTATACGTTCATTTCTTTGCTGACAAGCGAGAAAAAAATCCTGCTATTTGTAGTTGTGTGAAGTGCACTTGTCGAAGATATTAGAGCCATCACTATGCTTTACTCTTCGCATTGCCTTTGAGACGCCCGACATTCTTAATTAAATTTATTTGAAAAAAGTGATAGCGACGACGTTTTTATTATTTCACAAATTTCCCAAGGGCAACACCGCAATTTTTTTTTGTTTCCTCAGGTAATGATTTTTGTATAGCGATCATATTTGTCACTCTTTTGCCTTTATTCGTTTTTTAACAGGTTTCTGTTTGTCTTTCCTTCTTTTTTACTCTGATATTTAATAAAAAAAATCGCTAAGATCCACTAGTCACTTGTTCCATGTTCCAATCCCGTTTTTGTAGTTGTAGATTTCACTTGAATGAAGCGGTATTCCACAACACTCACGTGATAACATATGTTTTTGACTTGAGGTCTCTTGGTTCCGCTTTGGTTTGCTACTCAGTTCAAAACTAATGTTGCGGCAAAGAAGACTTACGAAAGGCAATCTAAGACCATTATGACGAAAATGGAAGCAGTGAATACGCACACCAAAACCAACCTCCAAAGCATGCAAAACAAACAATGCCACCGTTCCGCTGTCATGTCGTGGGAAATGATTTTGAACGATTGCGGGTTCACGAACGAAAAGAGACCTGCAGAAATACAGTTTTCTTCATCATTGATTTGAAGACAAAAAGGTTAGATTCTATACGTTGAAATAGACCTCGACTTACTGTATTCTGCTTAACTTTTTAGGTGCTTCTGTCAAGTGTAATGTGCGTTGCAGTGTCATGTCACGCGTGGGACAAGTTGAAACACGGAAATTTATCCAACTTTAGAAATCGATTTCTTCGCTCTGAATCATTTCCCCAAAAAACCCTTTGGAACTGAAAAAAAACAACTCTTTGACTTTTAGTCACTAGGTTTTCAACGAATTATATGCAGTACCACAAGCTCAAATAATAGGCTAATTTTAGATAAGATTTCTTCTCGATAAAAATAGGTCGGGCAAATTAAATTAGATTTTAAAAGTAAAGCCTGGTTTCCATATGATCGTCCGGATCGTCCCGATCGTCCCAGTCGTCTCAAAAAATGTTCAGACGATCGGGACGATCATATGGAAACGCTACCCAGACGATCCCAAACGACCCGGACGACTCAGACGACCTCGATCGCTTGGATAGGGTTGAGTTCTATCCGGACGATCGGGACGATCATGTAAATTTTGAAGCGATCATATGGAAACGCTCTCAGACGACTGAGACGATCGGGACGATCGAAAGCTATCCCAGAAGTCATCACTTTTATTCCAGTAATCGAGAATAAATTCGGCCCGGATGGCGCTGACGCCGAAAAAAAAATACAGAAGTGTTCGCAGCGCATATGTGGGCTATTTGAAATTAGAGAAAGTCCGTGACATCAAGATTTCGAAGTTTTCTAGCTTCTCGATGCCGCAAAATCAAGAGGAAAAGCAGATACCAAGGTACGAAAGTCGCTTTACGAATAAATATCACCATTTATGTGGCTTGTTAGCAAAACACGCGCAAAAATTCTATTGTCTAACCCAGAGAAATCGCTGACGACCCCTCGTCTCTTGCCTTTGAGACGATCGAGACGATCATATGGAAACTACCAATCGCCCCAGTCGTCCGGATCGTCTCGAAATATTTTGAAACGACTGGGGCGATCGGGACAATCCGGACGATCATATGGAAACCAGGCTTAAATAGCGGAGAATTGATAAAAATTGCTTTAACGGTATTTTTTGACATTGGTCAACAATATGTGGTAGATTTCATTGCTCTAGAGTGTTTTATTTTGTAACGCGAGGCGTCGTAAATCGCCCTAAATTTCACATTGAAAAGGCGGCGTTTTCACAAAATTCAGTGATTATCGATTTTCTCGAAAACTAATCGATATTTAGCCAAACGAACTATGCAGTGTTTTGTTTCACATTAAGGTCTACCTACCATGAGATTAAGAGCCAAATTGATTTTTGAGCTGTTGCCACGAAATTTTGAAAATGTTTGATTTTTGGTAACATTTGCTCTCAAGTCTGATTTAGCTCTAGGGTTGAATTTTTCGATTCTAACATCACGAAGTTTAAAAAACCAAACATTGTATGCTTCAAATCCCGCTTTACGGACACTCGCTTAATACGGACACCTCATTATTACGGACCAAGCGGGGGAGGGGGGGGGGAAGAGACGAGGTCTGGGACCGAGAAACGATGTTCTCACAACTTGCAAAGCGGTCACCTTTGAGTGATGGTCAGCGGATAATTGCAGTATCTTTTTCCCACAGTAAATATTTTTAGCTGTTTTAGACTTTTTAGAAGCAAGAAGCGACCCGGCAGAGGGAATCAGAAATGCTTAAAAAATTGAAAAAAAATAATATCATGCATCTTTGTTTTTCTTGCATATCGTTTTTGTCTTTCGGAACTGAAATTGCGGGGGAAACTAAAACGCAACGTTACATCTTAACCAACAACAACGCGCTCGATTGATTTATAGGTTACATCGTTTTTACCGGGCAAGGATAATTTGATGCTGATAAAAAATTACTGGAGAAAGTGTCAGTTTTATCGGAAGCAAGTATATTCAGAAAGTTATACAAATATGAGCTTACAGCTCTACATATCATAACCGAATAAACATTCACACTTCATAACATTTCACTTCGTTTATATATTACGATCAGTCAACACCTTAAATCCAAAGTTAAAATTCAAAACGATCCTAATAAACAAATCAAAACTGCTACTGAAAGCTCTGTACCTTGAAGCGACTTTAACTTTCCTAAGGTTTGCTGCAAAACACTGCTCGATAGCTCAACTCTTCGGCGGTTCTTATCAGTACGGAGCTATATGTTGCTTATATCAAACTCTGCAGAGGGAAATTGTTTAACAGAAAAGGAAAACCACACACTATGTCTGAAAAGCGACATCAAATCAATAAATTTGCGAATTACCAAAATATACATGAATAGTGAGAAACAGTCCCGCCTTTGTGGCGTCAGATCGGGGACAAAATCGATACTCAGATTTCGTGGCCTTGGAAACACTTCTTCGCTTCGAAAATTGTTCTTCGAGTCATTGTCTGTTGTCTTCGTGGCGTCGCATCCCTCGGGCGCTTTCCATTCAACCCAAAATTCCGGTAATTTCGGTTGCTACATCAAATGGAACGGACCATTTCGGTTTGGTCCGACCGGAATATTCGGGACCAGCTTTGAAGGTGGTCCTCTTTGACCGGTCTGGTCAATTTCGGTCGGTCGGACCGAAATGTTCCTTTCCACTTGACAAAATTGTTGTCCCCAGTACCGCTCTTCTGTATCCTGCTTGCAAGAACAATAACCAAGCGCGCGGTCGCGCGCGGTGGCTTGGGTCGGGTCTGTGCAACCGGAATGTACCGTATTGGACATACATTGCACCGACTTTACTTGCATAAATTATACCTTCCCTTTTTTGCTTGGTACCTTGCTACTCTGTTACCTTATTGCTCTGTCCCCTTGTTACTCTACTGTCAGTTTTTAAATTTTAGTATATTTTTGCATGACAAATCACAATTTTTTTCCCGTAAAGCTAAGACTCGTTTTTTTTTTGGGGGGGGGGGGGGTGGGGGGTGGGGGGAGTAAGCTCGTGGTTCATGGTTTACATTACAAGTCCGTCTTCGTTCAGAGTAATTATTTAGCAATCAGCTTTCGTCGGTAAATTTTTCCTCTTATGGGTTCTTAGTTGACGGAAATCAAACAAGTTTCCTTTTTTTAAGAACAGCCCTTGGACCAAATTATTCTATTTTTACGATCAGATATTTTGCATAAAACACCGAGTCTTAAGGCGTCCTTGTAAAATGACTTAACAACGCGGCCAGGGTCCTACAACAGGTGTAACGTTTGGGTGCTTTCAGTCAATACCACACAACGCTGTATACCAGGCACGATTTACGGACAGGTTTTCTGCGTAAGCTTTCGTGTAAGCGGCTTACAGGGCTTACAAGCTTTCAGGTTATAAATTAAACTAAGGGACTGAAATTTTCTTTGAAAATAAGGCTCACTGTTATTTCAGTTTAGCTAGATTTCTAGCTTCAACTTAACGTGGTTCCCATGGTAACCTCACTTATGCGTTTTGAAACTCACGTCACCAACGTACGAACTATACCACCTTAGAAGGTAGAAACACTTACATGGCTAACAGGGCTTACCGCGTTACAGGGCTTACAGGGTTACAGGGTTACAGGGCTTACAGGCTTACAGGGTTACAGGGCTTACGGGCTTACAGGCTTACAGGGTTACAGGGCTTACAGGCTTACAGGGTTACAGGGCTTACGGGCTTACGGGCTTACAGGCTTACAGGATTACAGGGCTTACGGGCTTACAGGGTTACAGGGTTACAGGGCTTACAGGCTTACAGGGCTTACGGGCTTACAGGCTTACAGGGTTACAGGGCTTACAGGCTTACAGGGTTACAGGGCTTACGGGCTTACAAGCTTACAGGGTTACAGGGCTTACAGGGTTACAGGGCTTACGGGCTTACAGGCTTACAGGGCTTACGGGCTTACAGGCTTACAGGGTTACAGGGCTTACAGGGTTACAGGGCTTACGGGCTTACAGGGTTACAGGGCTTACAGGCTTACAGGGTTACAGGGCTTACGGGCTTACGGGCTTACAGGCTTAGAGGATTACAGGGCTTACGGGCTTACAGGCTTACAGGGTTACAGGGCTTACGGGCTTACAGGCTTACAGGGTTACAGGGTTACAGGGCTTACATGCTTTCAGGGCTCATGGGCTTAGTGGGCTTATAGGGCTTACAGGGCTTGCAGGTTTACGGGTTTAGAAGTTTACGCGCTTTAATGGTTTAGAAGCTAACAGAGCTGAGAGGCTTACTAGCTAAAAAGGTTGCGTATATAATAAAACCTAATAAAGCCTAACAGTGTTTTACGCTTTAATACAGGGTAACATGCTTGTAGGCTTACTGGCTTTTACGGATGTCCAGGCTTATACGCGTTTAGAAGCTTACAGGCTCGTTCTTGGGTAGATCTTCCAGATTAACATGCGATTCTTTAAAAAATGGATGAAAGTTGGTGGTTGAAGAAACTAGTATCTTTTTTAGAAGTGCACAATTTAATGCGGTCCAGTGTGCAAAAAATTATGGATCGACTGCTTTTGAAAGAATACAAAACCGTGAACGAAAAGTAAAATATGGCGGCAACGACGACCTAAAAGGAACGTTTCCCAACCTGAACATCCCGCAGTACAGTAGACTTTTATCTGGGTGGGTCAATTTGTAAAGATCATGTGCGAAACGAAGGTTCCTCTTCTGCTATCACAGGAAATGAGTATCTTAGTGAATGTTACCAACAGAACAAGGTTCACGACTGCAAAACATGTCGGCCTGTGGCCGATGGAGCTTCTCATCGCACGCGAGAAACGACCTCTGGTACCCAGGGTATTAAGCGTAAACATAAAAAAAAAGACAATTTACAGTTAGTCTTAAACAAATGTTAGGGTCAAAAATGGTTTAGTGAATTTGTCATTTAGAGAATGTCAGGAGCGCTTTTTGGACCCTATTTCAGCCTAATTTTCTCCAGTTCCAAGAGGTCGGCGTCAAACCATTAAAAATTATTAAGCCCCATTTACACAGCAGAAAAAACCGTGTCTGGACCCATTAAAATGTTCGAAGGGATCGTATGGATCGTATATTTTTGCCATGTAATTACCTTCCGCAATATGCATGTTTTAATCACATGGGTCTGGTTATGGGACGACAAACCTCTATGGTCCCAAAACTGAAAACATCTACTAGTCCAGACCCTGTGATTAATGGCTGGAGGTCAAACTGCTTTGTGGTATTGCCAAGCGAAGTGGGTGTGGCGTAACGTAAGGTCAGGGCTCAGACAGTGACGCATGGATGAGTAGTCGGCGTCTTTTCTCCCTACGCCTAGAACTGTCCCGATTGTGCTCGGAAAATGCTGGAAATGCCCAAAAGTTGGTTCTTAAATCTCAAAAGTTGCTTCTGAAGTTGCTGGATCTTTTTGAATAAACGCCAATTGAAAGTTTAATTGTTCGTTCTTCACAATGATTGATAACATTGGTCAAGACAAATTGCTTGAAGCCAGATTTAGAGTATCGCTCGCTAATATGGGAGAACATTTAAAGATATTAATTAATTGTTCATACGGTAATAATTGACTTTTAAGGCCTGCAAAACGTGGACAAGTGAGAGGTTGTGTGTTTTAAGGTTGCTAAACATTTAGCAGAGAGGACTATCCTTGAAGTTTTCTATGAAATCGTTGACTTTTTCATGCTTGATATGTGCTCTGAACCTATACTTTGCTCACAAATTGCCCTAGGTTGCTCTTAGTTGCTCCAAACGCTAAAAGTTGCCCAAAAGTTGCCGAGTACAATCGGCAAAGGCCTGAGCTACGCAATCATTTCACATCATGCTTTACGAAGCAGCCATTACATTTACAGGAGTTGACTTTAAGAAGAAAGCTAGAAACATAGGTGTCATAATGACTAATAATTTGTCGTTTGGTGCTCACATCGATGAAGTTTGTAAAAATGTTACTCCCGCAATAAGATCAATAGGATGTTTACTTGGTTAATTAATGGTCTCATTATCTCTCGATTAGATTACCGCAACAGTGTTTTATATGTCATAAAAAAAGATAAACTTTAAAGAATTCAGAATACTGCAGTGCCTTATGTGATGTGTTCTAGTGACGTTCCGACCATTGCACGCCTTTATCAAAAAACTCGCCCTGGCTACCAGTTCAGAAAACGAGTGAATTCAACAGTCTCCGCTTAACCTCACTACAAGATCATAAATGGCCAGACGGTAGACTACTTGAAGCCTCTAATAAAAGTCCATCATCCATCACGAACTATAAGATCGGGGTCCCGTTCACTACTCTGTCTTATCAAAGAGCTAGAACCGAGCCATTTTGGTTGCGGCCCCTAAACTGTAGAATGGTGTGGAGGGTGGAAAGTCACCCAGCAAGACGAGGCCTGTCAAAGGGCGAATGAGCTTATTATGAGCCAACGGCTCGCATGCAGCTGGTGCTGTAAAGCGTCCTGCTTTATCTCCAGCCACCTCGCCTACGTCCCACGCAAAGGGCCTAAAACTTGCAGGACGAGAGAGTGAGGCTCGCGACACGGCGAAACTCTCCCAGACCTTAATCCAATTCACGTGAAAGTCACTGAGATATCATACCCACTCATCCTTAAAGCTCTGTCGCAAAGGGCGTGTGACGAGGCCGCAGGTGCGGATTCACTGCGACTGGAAGCTGTGGTCACAACATAATAGGTTCGTTCGCTACTGGACTGAAGGAGCGGTGGAGTTTGGCATCTCCCCTGAATGTCTGAGCATTCCCCTTTAGGAATTCTTCTGCGTTCCTCCATGACCTGAGGAAGGGCTTGAAAAGATGCTCACGACAAAGGCTGTCTCGGCTTACCGCGGCAGGAGGCGATCCTATCTATGCGGTCGAAACATCAAGATGAAACAAAGTCTTTTTCCGCCATCGGCACATGAAATGTGCATACGCTCATGGACAGCACCAAAGCTTACAGACCTGAGACGGACAGCTCTAGTTGCAAGAGAACTGGGCAGATACAACATTCATACCCCAGAGTAGTGAGACTAGGGTAGCAAATAACAGTCAGCTGATCGAAGCCTGGCTTTTTCTCGAGCGATCGCTACAGACAACAACATCGTGAAGCAGGAGTGGGATCTGCCGTCAAAACATATCTGATCAGTACGTTTACCAAAATTTCCTAAGGAATCAACGATCGCGTCATGGCTTTTCGGCTCTCTCGCCGAGGAAACCGTTACGCCACTGTTATCAGTAAATATGCTCCAACAATCACGAATCTTGAGGAGATGAAATATAAGTTCTATAAGAACTTAAAACACATCATCGAAGGCGTGCCAAAGCAGGACAAACGCATCATTATCTACGCCTCTAATGCTAGAGTGGGCACTGGAGCATAGGGAGGAATGGGTTTAGGACATGTGACAGTAATAGACTGTTACTTTTGGAGACCTGCGCAGCTCACATGCAGTTTATCGGCTACCACCCACACACAGATGTACTGGATGCACCCACGCAGCAAGCACTGGAATCTGATGTTCTCGTCTGGAGAAGAGACAGGCAGGATGTTGGAGTGACAAGGGAGATGTGCAGAGTAGACTGCCCGGAATTATCTGAAAACTCAACATGTACATCCAGCCTCAAGGCGCTGTGACTCCTGTTTCAATAAAAAGGCGGATGCTAACAATGACAAAACTAAAAGCTTTTATAATGCCCTGAAGAGCATTTATGGGCCTCAGTGCTATGGAACATTACCACTAGAGGGAACAACGCTACATACTGAGAAGAACGCCATCCTGGAGAGTTGGATGGAATATTTCATCAGCGTCCTAAATACGCCCTAGTCCATCAACGTTGAAGCCATTGCTCGTAGATCTCTAACAGAGATAAAACAAATCCTTGGCAGATTTTCCGAAGAATTTCAATTAAAAAAAACCTGGATCAGATTCCATACCTGATGAGGTCTTCAAGGCAGGAGGACCAGTTCTATTACGTAAGCTCACCGAGCTGTTTTCAGTCCAAGTGGCAGAAGGAAGTCATTCCTCAAGACCCCATAGAAGCCTACATTGTCCACCTGAAAGTGAAACATGCAATCGTGCGGCAATCACGGAGGGATTCCTCTGGTGGTCATCGCTGGCAAGATCCTTGCAAGAATCCTCTTCAGCCGATGGCCACTTCTCAGAGAGTGGGCTGTGAAACTGCCAAGATGGTGCCGTTTGCTGCACGGCAACTCCAGGAAAAGTGCCAAGAACAGTATAGAAATTTCGGCATAACGTTTTTAGACCTGAAAAATGCCTTTGACACTGTCAACTGCTAGGGAGTGTGCAAAATCGTGGCAACTTTGGCTGTCCAGATAAGTTCAACAGTATAGTGCGTCATTTCCACGATGACATGCTTGCTCGAGTACTGGACAATGGAAACTCCGCTGAAGCATTTTCAGTCGCTAACGGACTCAAACAAGGCTGTGTCCCTACCCTCACACTGTTAAGCAGGATGGTGTCCTGATTACTAGATACAGGACCGATGAAAGACTATTTACTTGGGTAGGCCACAGGCAATGACCAGGCTCAAACCGAGTCCCTGTTGAACTGAGTATCGACTGTCGACTGCTTTTCTAATGCTTCCCACAACTTTGATCTAACAGTTAGTACCAAAAACAACTGAACTGAAGTTCTACACCAGCCTACTCCTTAGAAGCCGTACGTGGTAC
This sequence comes from Porites divaricata, assembly GCA_038088405.1. Taxonomy (NCBI): domain Eukaryota; kingdom Metazoa; phylum Cnidaria; class Anthozoa; order Scleractinia; family Poritidae; genus Porites; species Porites divaricata. The sequence continues at coordinate 29,343,687 of JBBMOI010000007.1, forward strand.
CAGCTATTGTCAAAAAGGAGCCACTCAAGTCCGTTGACAAGCTCACGTATATTTGCAGCAAACGTTCCAGATCTGCGAACATCGACGACAACTTCGTGACAGTAATTAGAAAAGAAGAGGCAGTGAGACAATTGAGGCAAGGAAGTTGTAGTGAAGAAATTCACAGTAATTTCGCAGTAAATCCCACACCTCGTGATGTCCGTAATCATCGTTGACGACGATGCACAAACAACAGCCTTGACCTGGTGTTGGGTATCCGTCCTGATTATTTCTGTAAAGAGACTGTTTTAAGAGAGAAAGATCAATGAGACATTTCTAATTGTTAGGACGGACAACATGCCCTAGCGAACTGTGCTCGTGTACCCGATGGTGACCAGGCAATTCCTGTCACATATTTGTCGGTTGCGAGGAAAGTTCTACCTGTCAGAACATTATATAGACTTCTAGGTAATGCTTAAAATGTTTGCTGTTACACTGGCTGCACCAATCGATGATATCTTGAATTTTTCCTTCTCAGAGTGCAGATGTCTTCGTGCTTGGAAGCTCGGTGACATTCCTGACATTTCGGTGACTGTGTTTGACAAGGATTTGAGACCAGTCACGGTAACATTCACATTATCCAATATCGTTGAAGCCGTTGTCATCAACAAATCCTTGAAGCCCACAGTTCTATCATCTACAAATCCTAAACAATATGATTCAATCCCTGGACCCTGGATCATCCACGACCTTAGCACTTACTGCTAGCTAGACGCTAGTGGCCAAACTCTATAGCTTGGGTGCAACGCCTAAAGCTACCGCCATGAATTGGATTACAGACCAGTTTTAAAAGACAGTCAACACAGGGTTAAGCTTGGTGGGGACTGTTACTCAGACCGGATGAGTGTTTTTGCGGCGGTCCCCTTGGAGAACTTGGCCCGGGCCATGGCTATTTCTCAGCTATTTAGTCTCGCCATGATGAATCATCTTAAGGTCCAGGATATAAGGCACTTACGGGAAAATTTGGTGAGGACAACGCAATTTGAGCTGATTCAACCATACAGTCACAGTGATATTCAACAAGCTATCACCCACATCAGCAATTGGTTCCGGCAAAATCTTTATCAAATGAATTCATCAAGTAAAATGAAATGCTGACTCGTTTCACGAGGACTCCTGCTGATTATGCTCCTGACTATACTCTATTCCCAATAAACCACAACTACTCAGCTGCGAAGCTATTCTTGTTTTCCTGATCGCTTGGTAATTCTAAATGATGATATAATACTTTCAGAGGATCAGAAAAAGGGATTCTGCAGACATTCTTGACAAATTTTGGACTGTCGGGCATTTTGTTTCTTCAATACCCTTTCAGGCTGCCGGACATGTAGACACAGCATATAGTTTTATAATGTATTTCAGTTTTACAAATTTTTACTTCATGAACGAATTATCTAATTTATCTTCTAAAAAGTGAGTAAAACAAAAAATATTCCAAGTAGTCCAAAAATCACGGTGCAAGATATTTGTCACACTTAATACTTTGCGTTTTCTTATTCCAGAATACGATCAATAGAACGCTCCCGAAGTTGTCATCGTTTTCTCTCTACTCTCCACGTATCATCTGGTGGTGAGTTTCACGTGTGCTCGCGTACTATCCCTGAGGAAACTAAGGGACAACTCATAGTTTAACATCCTTGCCGCTGAGATAATTATGTCTGGAAATAGTCAAAAATTGAGTAGTGTTTTGGGAGGTTTCGGTTGAGATTCAACTAAATACAGTCAAGCCTGCATTAAATAGTAACCCCCTTACCGCGGACAGGTTTGATAAACCTACGAGTGAATCAAGATAATAAAGATGGTGACAAAAGGGAGTTTACGCAACCACGACGACAACGGCAGTGAAACGTCATCGCGATTTTTTTCAACCCATTTAACTTCGCCCTTCGGCCCGAAGAATAATAATTTTCAGGCGAACTGCACCGGGCCATATTTGTTCTTTGTTTTTGTCTTTTTCTAAATTCGGACGCCGGCGGAAGTAATGCTAAATCCTGCTTTTCAATACACTGTTAACAATAACACCACATAATACGCAAAAAAGAAGAAGAGAAGAAAGAACAACGTATGACCTTCACGACGATATTCGCGGTTGGTCACCCATCCAGTTCTTAACCCGACCGACAGGGCTTAACTTGAGTGCCGTTACCAAACCGAGTTTCGCGAGGGTTATTGCAAGATACTTATTTCTAGTAATGGGATATCTTAAAAATATGTACATTACACCACCCCCTTTTAAAATTCCGAGAAATCTATGAACACCCAGGCATTACTCTTTTTGAGTTATTGTGCCTGTAAAGAGGCATCTCCCGTATTTTTTTGTTCGAAACGTGTTGATTAATTTTCTGTCAGGTTAACAAACACTTCTATTAATTTGATGCTCATTACTACTGCTCCTTCTTTCATTTCAAAGGGTGTTTAAACATTTATATACATGTTAAAAGATGTGGTGAAGAATTCTAGTTGCCATTTGGGCAGTTAATGAACAGTGGGCACTATAGTGTGGAAATGTTAGGCACATTTACAAATCTGTTTCATGCCCTAAGGGACTGTTCCTGATTTGAGGGGGTATTAGAGGGGGGTGGGGTAGTGGGAGAGAACTGGTGATTTGGAAGTAGGCCATGTTCAAATGCTAACCTCCCTTTTGAAAAACACATTTTTGCTTTCCCCCCCATCCTCTAAAAAAATCATGAATCGAATTCATGCATGTGCCCCAATTTCCGTGCATAAAAGTTGTTAACTGGTCCTCCTCTCCTTTCACCAGCCCTCCCCCTCTTTATAATGACAAGTCTCTAACCTTGAATAAAGGGATGTTACTTTTTGGTGTTTTCAGCCAGTGATAAAGTAGTCATGTCAAATTTTGGACATCATCGTTCTAGGACTTCTAGGAAGAATGGCTATTTTTTCTGTACAATAAATAATTTTAGGACATTCCAGATAATAGGGACTATTAACAACTAACATATGGTTAACTTAACCATCTTTCGAGCAACCGGGGCCTGTTGGTTAAATTCCCGTTGCTCGAAGGTCTGTTAAGCTGACGCTAATCCTTTGTTAGCTAACCAATGGTTAAATAAAATATGTCAGACTTTAACCATCTCCGAACAGGTTTGACAAGTTTTAATTATTAGTTACTGTACTTTAGAAATGAAATGTGAAAATGAATCTGCAAGTAGTCTACCGGTATATTTTAAGTCTGTCAAAAAATGAAAGCATGTTTTACGAAAAATACAAAAAAACAAAAACAAAAACAAAAGGACCAAAAAAAAAAAGAAAAATATTATTGAAGACAAGTCTTGAACCCCGGACCTCCGACATATTATCTCGATGCATTACCTATTGCGCCACGAAAGCCAGAAGCGACTGACATTGTAAATTTATTGTTCTTAACTCTTTTGCCAATGCAATTCTGCCGGTCCATGCCATTTGAAGCCAGTAGAGCTTTATTTATCAAGAATTGAAAGATATATTCGAGAAAAACAAGCATTTGTTGACAGTAAAAGCCGTACTTTAACTCATTCCGTCGCATTTGAAGAACATATGGCCGACAAGTGTCTCGCAAAACATCGGGAAGTCTCTTGCAGCTTGCGATTCTTGGCGTTTACTTGAGGAGAATCACTTATTACGATTCAGCAACAGTAAACATTTCCGAGATTATAAACAACCACTAACAAAATGAAGCGAAAAAGCAAATCAACCACCATGTTGTTTTGCTGATTTTGCAACGCACGTCATTTTAACCGATGGTTAACAAGTTAACACTCGTAGCGAGGTACGTTAAATTTAACGCTCAGTTAGAAGAAATTTAACCCACGGTTAACACTAACCAGAGTTTGAGCAACCGAAACTAACCTACGGTTAATTTTTAACCATCGGTTAGCGCGTTTAACCATTGGTTCATCCTCGGAGACCCAGGGGCAGATAGTGGGGACGAGGGAAAGTCTAAATGGGCGGAAAAATGTGGCGCGAAGAAAAGTAAAGAACGGCGAGAAGAGCCCCTGGGGACAATGTCTTACCAGACTAGTTCCAAACGGTCGCCGCCGTTCTGGCTTCTGATTGGTGCCAGAAAACTTTTGTGTTTTTCTGCCCAATCAGAAGCCAGAAGACCTATGGGTCGTTTCGTGTATCCTTACACGGAATGATACATGAAAGGCAGTTGCTCGCCATGTTTGTCTGGGCCGTTCGCCGAGGCTTTGCTCATGAAAAGTTCCAATCTCAGCACAAAATTTAAGGGATTTCCTTCGGACTTTACGCGAGAATCTCACCGGTGAATACGCTGGACCTTTCGCAGGTATCGTAACAGTAGCGTATTTAAAAGTTTGCGAGTTTTTTAAAACGTTCAGTGATGTACTTTTTGGTTTCCTTTGGACGATATCTATATTATTGTTCTGTCTAGATTTCTTGCATCACTTGCTGTGATTGAAACTTTGCCAATCGCGGGTATAAATTCTTTTGTCGCACGGGCCAGGCAAGTATGTCGAGTAACCGGCAACACCGCGTGCAGGACTTTCTTTGCGCGCCAACTTCACAACTTCGGCATCGCTATCGAGCACCATTTGTCTGTTATCATGGCTGAAAATATTTCGTCTAGTGAAATTAACAGTGCTATTTGTTCCAGTTTGATTTTTTCCCTGGAATTCACGAGCTGAAACCCGAGCAAATATTCGTCATCCAGAACATTATTCGCGGAAAAGATGTGTTCGCCGCTCTACCAACAGGGTTTGGAAAAAGTTAAACATTTCAAATTTTGCTATCTGTGTTGAAGTCATTGCAGAGTAGTTACGTGTCACCTTCTCCTTTGGTTATTGTTGTTTGCCCTTTAAAATCAATTATTAAAGACCAAGTGAACTATCTGAGGTCACTTGGTTTGAAAGCCGGCTATGTTGGGGAGAGTGATGAATTAGATAAGAGGATTATTAATGGCACCGCTCAGATTGACCTGCTGTATGGAAGTCCGGAATCATTTGTCGGGGAAGAAAAGATACGGGGAATGTTTTCCAACATGTTTTACCGCAAAAATGTTGCTGCAGTAGTGTGTGATGAGGTGCACACTGTTGTCCACTGGTAAGATTTTTCTCCTTAATCATAACTATAACAAAATTGTCAAATCTTATTGGCTATCAACTGCCCTGATTTCAGCCTTAATTGGACAGTTTAATAGGACAGTACGCGTCATGCCTAAGTAATTGGACAGTACGTGCCATCACGCGCGCGCTTAAATGGCTTTTTTTTCACTGTTAGCAAAACAAAACTTCGAATTTCTTGTGTTTTGATTTAAAAAATAACCTATTATATCACAAATTTTGTTAATGTTATGATTAATATTATTGGTAACAGAACTTCGTGTCGTCCAATTCAGTCTGTAATCATACTCGTGATTAAACAAATTGGACTCCCGCTACGCGGTCGTCCGATTTTGTTAATCACTCGTATGATTACAGACTGAATTGGACTCCACTCAGTCCTGTTACCATTACTAATACTACTGGCTCTATTCAAATCCTCTGAACTGAGTGAAAGTATTTGACAATTGTTCACTATTTTTTAATTTTAATTCTTTTGTACAATACTAAAAATACATATTGTTAATGTGCTTATGAAATGTCATTTTAATTTTTGTTTTGATTATGTCTATATTCCATCACTCAAGTCTTACATTACTACAGCTACAATATCTGTGCTTTTATAATAGACTTCTCAGCGGTGTACCTGACTGTTTATAACAGTGCATATGTTACTGTACCAGTGTTAGTGCTAACAAGAAGCCTATGTACATGTGCCCCTTCCCAGGCTACAATAGTTAAGTGTCATGAAATCCAAATTAATGTTTTATTGACAAGAGCTTTTCACTCTTTCCTTTGCTGAATGTATGAGGCTGGAATTTTATTCAATTAACCAGCTTTATGAGAAGCTGCCAGATTATTAAAAGACCTAGATGACCTTTGTTCCTACCCTGAACAGCCTTTAGGACTCAACTATGAGCGTTATGGACGTTAGAGTCAACATTTGACGTAATGGAAGCTCTTTTCTCACAGTGATTAGGTTGCCGTGAATTATGGTAGGAAAACGTGTAGTTTATCCTAAATGTTTGCATGGAACTCCATTCATTCAGCGAAACATACACTATGACATCCACTGCACATGTTTATGCTCCCTGATTTCTGATAATAACCAATGTTTATTTCACTAATAATTTTTAAGGGGTGAAAGATGCAATGGCCAGAAAGATCCCTTTAGGAAGTGGTGTGGTGCCTTAGGTGAAATTAGGTCTCTTCTTCCCCAAGGGCTTCCAATGCTGGCCCTGACAGCAACAGCATCAGCTGGCACAAGAAAAAAAGTTATTGAAATGTTAAGTCTCCACAAAAGTGTTCAGATTGTTGTTAGTCCAAACAGAGATAATATAAAACTTTACCTTGAAAAGGTGAAAAATGATATCTCTGATAATTTCATGTGGCTAGTGAATGAATTGGAACAAAAACAACTTGACTGTCCAAGAGTATTGATATATGTCAGAGATTACCAGCGATGCAGTGAGATCTACCATCTTTTTATGCAAAGTTTAGGAGCTAAAGCATACTTCCCACCTTGCAGTTTCCTCTGAGAAACCTGTGATGGCGTTGCAATCACCATCAGAACCTTGTATAGGATGGACGCCTCCCTTTTCCACTCTTTCATTAGATTCGACCATGTAAATTTCTTGAGGTTGTCTAGGGAAGTGCGCTTTAATAAACACTTTTTCTTGTTTACAATTTTCCGGGATTCTTTGTCCAACTCCAAGCAAGAACGGTTGATCACTGCCCTACGCAATCCTTTAGATCTAAATACTGCAGAGGTAACAGCTGAAGTGGTCTTGGCCTTGCAGAGAGCAATCCCCCCCCAGGCTGTGCAAGTTTGGTGGTAATTCCTTTGAGATGATTTTTTGGGAGTAATGGACAATAATCTAAACATGGAAGGTTAGTTCATTATAAGTTACTCACAGGTAGGAGCATGCAGGAGAGATATTAAGTTTTAAAAGCAGCATTTGATGTGAGATGTTTATTTGCTATTTCACTCTTTCTTCATGACTGTGCAGGTTATTTGACGATAATTTAGTATCAGTTTTTTTTCCACTTTTTTATGTGACTAAAGGCTAGGTAGACATTTTACCAAGCCACTTTGGTGTAGTGAACATCAAGTACTTGTTTCTCACATGGGAATATTTCGTACTATAATTATACCAAACAAGTGACAAAGTAATTAAAAGAAAAAAACAATAATAAAATGACATTGACACGACTTGTCACCTCACCGGTTAAAGTAGGCACCAGTCATCCTCTTGCTTAATGAGGTGAGCAGCAAGCATTTTCCTGCATTCTGTAGACACTTGCATGTTTCATTGTTTCGTTTTTTATGATTATATGAATCTCCAGGTTCAATTTTTTCTATGATCTTTAGGTCTATGGGACACCCTTTTTCAAAATCTCCAGATTTTCAGTTCCTGCAGTTTGGCAGGTCTGGTATCTACAGATCTACGTCATCTACGGGCATCTAATAAATACAATTTTCTATATTTATTTTACATAAGTTGTAACTGTGCATACCTTGACAGATGTTCCCTAAGTTGAAACTGGAAAGCAATGACAACTTGATTTTCTTGTTTGGGTACTTTCCTCATGCAAAATTTTTACTTCTTTGTTGCCACCCGGGCAAGACATCTCCAAGGATGGTGGCTTTGGCCCAATTGGTACGTTTTCAAATGGCATTCTATAGGCCTTCTTTTTGCTTATGTGGCATGATGTCTGCTCATCCCCTTGACTAGACGTTAAAGGAGATAAGGGATGCCTCCTCTTCGATAGCTCATTGACACGAATGACGACTGCAGACGGCTTACTTTTCCACATTCTTTGCACTCTATAGTGACAAGCATCGCACACTGCATGTGGAAGCCCATCATCAGTTAGTAGTTTTTGATTAAATACTTCTTCAAATCTTTTACGAAACTCGCCATCGATATTTCTTTTTCTCTTTTTACTCACAAAAACGAAAGAACAGACTCGACAACCGTCTTCCGGATTAATATTTCTCATCGTGACCAAGACTCGATAACCGACAAATGGCACGATGCCGAAGTTGTGAAGTTGGCGCGCAAAGAAAGTCCTGCACGCGGTGTTGCCGGTTACTCGACATACTTGCCTGGCCCGTGCGACAAAAGAATTTATACCCGCGATTGGCAAAGTTTCAATCACAGCAAGTGATGCAAGAAATCTAGACAGAACAATAATATAGATATCGTCCAAAGGAAACCAAAAAGTACATCACTGAACGTTTTAAAAAACTCGCAAACTTTTAAATACGCTACTGTTACGATACCTGCGAAAGGTCCAGCGTATTCACCGGTGAGATTCTCGCGTAAAGTCCGAAGGAAATCCCTTAAATTTTGTGCTGAGATTGGAACTTTTCATGAGCAAAGCCTCAGCGAACGGCCCAGACAAACATGGTGAGCAACTGCCTTTCATGTATCATTCCGTGTAAGGATACACGAAACGACCCATAGGTCTTCTGGCTTCTGATTGGGCAGAAAAACACAAAAGTTTTCTGGCACCAATCAGAAGCCAGAACGGCGGCGACCGCTTGGAACTAGTCTGGTAAGACATTGTCCCCAGGGGCTCTTCTCGCCGTTCTTTACTTTTCTTCGCGCCACATTTTCCCGCCCGTTTAGACTTTCCCTCGTCCCCACTATCTGCCCCTGGGTCTCCGAGGATGCCATTGGTTAAGAGTTAACCATCTTTCGAGCAACCGGGGCCAGGACGTGACATCTGTTTATTTGCCGTCCTCAGGTGAACGTGAGCATTCAAAGCTGCCCATTTTACCTTGTTTAATACCAATGTTTGAAAAAAGGAAACCTTTTTTGTACTTTTTGCCGATGGTTGGGCTGTTGGAGGAAAGATTTCGAGAGATTTTTGGTAAACCGTGAGCAGTGGTTTTCAATGGCTTCGGCGGGAAAGAACCTGTGAGTAAAAGTAAAATGTTTATGTTCTCCTTAAATTCTTCTGAACTGTAATCCGTTTCCAGGAGCACTATTTAACTCGAAAAGGAAAAGGCGTTGATATTTGGGACCCTTGCATGAAAGATACCGGTTAAAAATTCCAAGGAAAATCTCTCGAAGCATTTTCATCCACACTGTTGTTTTGTTTGTTTATGTGTTTTGAGATGTACATGTCTGCCTCTCGAAAGCAAGATTTTCACTATATTTTGTATACACCGTTTCCGGGAAACTTGATCAACGTGAACAGAGTCGTATATCCGTAGTAGATAAATGAATGGGACTGTAAAGAAATCTTGCCTCCGGCAATTAAGTCCTGTAAAATGTATAGGACAACAAAACCAGTTCTGTACTGTTTGATTCTCGATTGATTCGATTCAAACCTTTTCATTTGATAAACGGTTTACTGATTTAAATCCTTCGGAGAGTAGGAAAAGTTCTTCCTCGTTAATTGTGTTGTTCTTATCGCTAAACTAAAGAAGTAACTCTCGTATTTCTTTAAACGAAGCCATTCAGTGCAGTCTACCTACTTCGGCGACGAGCCGAGACAGGAGCTTGCTTAAGGTCATTCCCCTGAAATAGAACTTAACATAGATTTTTTCTCAAATTTCGTCTATTAACTATTCATCATACTGGGACTTCAAAATCAAAATAAAAAAGGGGGGTGCCGGTATTCGTTTACGAGCTGCGAGGGCTCAAACATACCCCCTTTGAGGTAATTTTCAACACTTCCAGTTTGCTGCCTTGCAGCGTGGACTATATTAATAATTAGGCCTAATAACACTCAGAATTTTATTGATTGTGCGAAATGAGGCTATACACATTTAGAGTTGGACAAGAGTACCACTTTCAAAAGGCTTTTGGTACGAAAACGCATATGTTGAGGAAGCACTACCCTAACTTCGTTACCATGGTTACAATAATTTCAATGAAAAAATGAGTATTGGCTTTATACTTTCCTTTATATCTTTTTTTCTGAACATAGAAAATTGTCCATTTTTTCTGTGTAGGCAGCCTATTGTTTTTAGAGTCAAATAAGCGAAAAAAAGAGGGGGGTGCCGGTATTCGCTTAGAAGCTATTCCATCATTTTCTGTTCCCAGGCGGGCAGGCCCATTTCTCTTTCCAGGAAAAAAACATCGTAAATCGTGCAAATGTAATTAAAGTTAGTTATTACACGGTATTATGATTGTTAAGTTATGATGAAGCTCGGAAAAATGTTCAGATAAAAGCTGCTAATCAAATAAATATACCTACCTGAGGCAAGTTTGGTGTTTACATCAAAAATTGGTCGGCCGCTACCAGCACCGGCGGCACGATGCGATTTGTTTGTGGTGCACACAGTTACCTCTCCACATTCCGGATCGCCGCACATGATATACAAAAAACTACCCAACCCGGAGATAGTCAGTTTGATAGCTGAAGAGCTTTTCCACATGCACTGCAATCACTATCTAGGGCTTTAGCCAGCACGTCTAACTCGATCACTCGTCTGCCTCGAAAGCTGCAGCTGCAGGCTTCGATGCATTTCTTTTTTGTGCCAACGCCTCCATCACCTTCCACATTACAACACTTCCTTTTCCAAATATTTTTTAACTTCTCTCGTCTTCCCTTTTCTTTTAAACTTACAAAAAAAACCTCTTTTATCTCTCGACTTGGTGCCAACGCCGATGGTAGCCATCTTGAAAGATTGCGTGACTAGTGTTGCAATGTTATGCGCAGTAGAGATGCGCAATGCAATTCAGAGGAATGACCTTAAACATTTGTTTTTCCCGCTTTGGACGACGTTCTCGACCCAGATCTCACTCGTCTTCTCTCGTTGTCGTTCACAAACTCGTCCTGGCCCCGGTTGCTCGAAAGATGGTTAACTCTTATTAAACCAATGGCAAAAGATTTAAAGGCAATCAATTTACACTTTCCATTGGCTACTGGCTTTCGTGGCGCAATAGGTAATGCGTCGAGATAACATGTCGGAGGTCTGGGGTTCAAGACTTGTCTTGAATAATATTTTTCTGTTTTTTTTTTTGGTCCTTTTGTTTTTGTTTTTGTTTTTTTGTATTTTTCGTAAAACATGCTTTCATTTTTTGACAGACTTAAAATATACCGGTAGACTAATTGCAGATTCATTTTCACATTTCATTTCTAAAGTACAGTAACTAATAATTAAAACTTGTCAAACCTGTTTGGAGATGGTTAAAGTCTGACATATTTTATTTAACCATTGGTTAGCTAACAAAGGATTAGCGTCAGCTTAACAGACCTTCGAGCAACGGGAATTTAACCAACAGTTAGTTAACCCACGGTTAGCTAATTTAACCAACCGTTAACAACTAACATATGGTTAAATTAACCATCTTTCGAGCAACCGGGGCCTGGCTGCTTAAGGTCCCTAATATCTAGGAGAACACACTATACAGAAAATAATCTGTACAATTAACAGCTGCATGTGCACAAATACATGGCCTGAGATGACATCATTAGAGAAATAAACAAAAATAATTGGACATGCAAAAGATTTTCAATTCCCTGCTCGCTGCCATTCCCTCTGTCGCTGGATATTGTTTCTTCGAAGTAGTTTTAGTTTGGTTTTTTCTTTTACAATGCATGACCTTCAGGAGACTCTAATATTCTTCAGGATGGACTATCTATTTTGAAATGAAAAATCAATCGTTGTTTTTCAATGGCTTAATTTAATTATTAAAGCCTATAGTGCTAGTATCTATACTCCTCTTTTACACAAAGGTTTGTTTTTCTAGGGAATTCCATTCTCTGTTTTAACAATGGGGAACATACTAATGTCAAGGTACACAGAACAAGGTGTTTAAAAAAACTTAGCAAGCAAAAAAGCTCCCTATGGCTGCTCACTGTAAGGGAAAAGGGTGAGGGAAAATGGAAGCTTATGTATGACTTTTGAATTCCCCAAATGGAGAGCAAATTTATAGCATGTTCCTGATGAATGAAAAAAAGTATTATAGTCGCTTGCCTACTAAAATGCATGTTTGAGCATGAGTAAACTTAAATTGTTTCTCTGTGTAATCTTGCTAGAAAAAGTGCTGCGTATTACTCACAGTTGTAGTGACCCTTAGTTAGGTTAGATACAGACAGCCAAGATTTGAAATCGAAGTTGCATGAGTAAGGTTGGAGAGGAGCAGTTCTGCCTCAAATTATGTCAATATAAGTCAACACAGTCCCTGTGATTCAATGTAAGCTTATTGGAATAATGAAACACCCTTTGAGTACAATTAATCAAGAAATGCCAAAAGACAAATTATGCAGCATTGTGTTGGTGTGGGGGTAGAATGCAAATCAAATAAAGAATAAACCAAACAGCTTATAATATATATTGGTATAATTATACACATGAATCTGAACACCTTATAGGTATTCTTTTTCTAGTTGTGATATTTTACACTATAACATGTATGCACTGTTTGACATTACATCAAATGGATAAATAAAACAGTTACATTATACTGTATTACAATAATTCAATAAAGAATTATTCTTGTCTTCAGTTGTAATATTGAAGTAAACTCATGAAAATAATCTTGTAGCTTTTGCACATTAACTATTTGGAGCATGAGTAAAAGGCCAGGTTATCTCAGAGTGAAACCCCGTGAGCCTGAGAAGTAACTTGTTTAATTAAAGTTTGAAACAAGAAAACACAGACAAATCAAACAATGCACACAAGAAAAATAATATGGACAAAGCAAAGGAAAACATTTAATACCGGCTTTCACACTCGTCTGAGAATGAGCCAAGAAAAATGTCTTAGAACATAACTGCTCTTTAATCTACCTTGGGAATTCTAAAAGTGAGTGTTTCTGTCTTGGGACCCAAAATAATGAACAATCAAGGAATTAACAAAGTGCAAACAAATGACAACTGGAATCTGTGATACAACTCCAACAGCGTGATACACTTTCAACAGCAGTCCCGAAAATGTTTTAGCCCTGTTGTCAAAAGGCCATAAATTTTACAAAATATAAATAAGGTTACTAGCTAATAAAGCTAGTCCAAAAGCAAGCTGAAAGTAAAAGACCAACCATGACAAAGATCATGCAGTGCCGATGTGAATTTGACTTGTTAACATGCGAACAACGACTGCAGTTCTCCAAATTCACCGTTAGTTTGTAATCTTATCTCTTTTATGCAGGGTGCCTCTATGTTTTAAAACTGTTTCATTACAATATGGCCCTGTGTATTGAAAAATCCAAACGACTATAAAATAACTTTCACTTCGTTTCAAGGATTTCTCGCACTGTGCAGTTAGTTCCCAGTTCCCCGCTCGGTGTAAGCCCTGTAAGCGGCTAACAGAAAAGCTTACGCTGAAAACCTGTCCGTAAATCGTGCCTCATGTGCAACGCTGAAGTTGCATTCGTTTTTTAATCACACCTTATCTGTTGTCGAGACAATCGTTGAAAATCGCACAACACGAAGACAACAGACAATGACTCGAAGAACACGGAGATTGAGTAACTAGTATAGATCAGTTTAGTTTTGCCTTGAATACTAGATCACTACAAGCCGGTTTCCTCCATTTACCCGACTTTAGTGTTCAAAATGTTTTTGTGACTTCTAGAGGTCAGTTGTACAAGGCCTGACATCAGACTTAACTGCCGACTCTCGGCTTTACCTGATCTCGACGACACAACAAGTAGAAAGGATGACATGACAAATCGGCAAAACGACAGAGCAAGTAGACAAGATGACATAGAAAATAGACATAGAGTTATTTTTGACCCCGACTACACAACCCGCTCCACAACACCAGGGTTACCCTCCCTCCTCTTAAACAGGGCCAAGAGTGAAAACGATGCTTTCATATTAGTATAACTAGTTTCTAAAATATCCAATTTTCAACACATTTTCGGCTGGGAATGAATTATAGTTCAATGAATTATCTTTACATCAAAGCCTAACTCGACATGGCTTGTAGAAATAAATGTATAAATTATAAGTGAAAATGATTCTTTAAAATTGCAACATCATTTAGCTAGAGTATATTTGCCCTATCCCAGGGAAACAAGGAAACAGAGTAACAAGGTACCATCATAAAGGTGTCTGATTTCCAAACACAAGTAAAGTCAGTACAATATATGTCCCCATACATCAAGTACCTGCCCAGGTATATGGCGCAGTCGACGAAAGGAAGACCCGACGACACGAAGACATAAAAATGACGCAATGACGACATAAGCCCGTAGCGACGCCACGAAGAACAGCCAGCGGTGCCCCGAAGAAAACACTACGATGAAACGAGGGATGCGACGACTCGAAGACATGGAACCGACGCCACGAAGACAACAGACAATGATTCGAAGAACAATTTTCGAAGCGAAGAAGTGTTTCCAAGGCCACGAAATCTGAGTATCGATTTTGTCCCTTCGACCGCCATGTGTTCTTCTCAAGACCGTTCAATCTCGTACAAAAGGATCGCGGCCTCTGGGAACGAGATTGAAGACCGTTGATCTATGGATTTTGGACGTAATGCGCATGATCAGTACACAAATCCGCTGGCAAGACCCTTGCTGATCGCTTTGCAAGTTGTGAGAACATCGAATGTATAGGGAAGTTAGTAGCTCCCCTCCCCCCCTGTTACGGACAGTTTGTTTTGTCCCTGGCAAAAGAAAGCTCTTACATTTTCTCTAAATTTAACCCGCTTAATGCGGGCACTCTCTGTGACTCCTTCTGTGTCCGTATTAACGATGCAATTTCGGAGAATGTGCATGTGGACTATTTCTGCAGTCAGTAGAGCTAAGTACGCTCTATTTGGCAGTGAAAACCCGTTAATGATATTAAATCTTCTCTTCCATGTAAAATGAATGCTCTCTGTGCGTTGACACAACTCGAGTGAAAGGATTATACCAATCTTTGTAGACTACGAGTAGTCCCTCATTTTCTCTCAGGGAGAGTAGAGCGAGCGAAACGCGTACGCACGTGAAAATCATCCAACGCGAGAAAGGAGAGACGCGGAGGGGAGAGAGAAAAATGAGGGACTACAGACAAAACCTAAGCTCTCATGTTTTTCTCACCCCGCTGCGTCTTTCGCGTGCCGGTGATTTTCACGTGCGCTCGCGCTCTACTATCCTAAGGGAAAACGATGACCTCGTCCCCAGGGCGCTTTTCCCTGGGAAAACGAGGCACACTCGTAGTCTACAATTTTTATAGCAGTACGGGTTCTTGCTGTGGTGAAAATACGGGGTGGGCGGCCGGGGGGTGGGAGGTACTCCGGTTATTTTAAAGCGTGCAGCGTGCTATCTGGAACACATAGTCCATTTCAGACCAAAATATTTGATTTTCCATGCCCTGAACTTTGGTGAATTTAGTGTGATTAGGGTTAGGAAACTGAGTGAATTAAGTTTCATGTCTGTTTTCCCAGTTAAATGACCCTAAGTGGAACCTGATTCACACAGTTTCATTTGGCGTTTGTATTCGGCGTTCAGCGTTCTGCAAAATACCCCCAACCAAATTGAAGTCATCCCCAGCCAAGTATCTGTTGGAGTAATCTCATGAAATCCTGATGGGCCTCTAAGTCTTGAAATACAAATGTTTTGGCATGTTCTTTTCAATCATTTCTGACAATAAATAATTGTTATAGGACGGTATGAAGCTGTGACAGAATATTAAAGACATCATCAGACTGCAGCCAATCTCTACCTGCGCCTCCATCTACACCTTACGACTTGCACTGACCTGGAACTGTACACCTGCGAATTACAGCGTAAACCCTCCGCCTAATTTCCAATTTCACTTCTTGTGAAAACAATCCAGTAACCAGTAAACACTGGCATATTAGTGGTTAAGCATATTTCAGCCATGATTCATATAAAAGCAAGAAAAGCAATTGAACTAGTTTTCATACAGTGTAAGTGATACGTCAAACAAGTTATTGTACAGTGGCTTAGCTTGAGCTTAACTGTCAAGCAATCTACAGGCGAGTGGACTTAAGATCACCGTTTCGACTAAATTCCAGGAAACTGCACGTGGTGTTAACAGGAAAAGCAGTTGGGCATAACATGTTAACGTCAATAATAAATTAAGCAAGTTCTTATGTCAAGGTTCCCAGAAACCTCCTTTTTGGCTTTGTCCAAAGCTACTTGACAGTGACGGGCACAAAGTTTTCGTTGATTATTATTGCTAAATTTAACAAATCCAGCTCCAGGCCATCGCCTAGTGGCAATTACTATACACTACCCTTGTGCCAAAGTTGTCTTAAATACACAAACTAAAATAAAAGTAAAGAAGACGATTTAAATAAAGTTAAATAAGAACATACGCAATTTCCATAGGTAGGAGGGAGGGTACCACTGCACAAGGTGTGGTTTTCAGGATTATTCCAGACCCTGGACATGGAAGAGTATTCCCCCCACCCCCCTCCCCCGTGTGAACGTTTGCCTAACCGACACTTTGCTTATTTACTTACAGCAACATCACCAGAGGATCAAATATATGACAAAAACATCTTTTATTTAGTTATTTACACACGTCCTGGCTTTCTGTACGTACTACTTCTTTTTCTTCTTCTTCTCTGAAGGCGCGGTGGATTTGTATTCACTCTTGCGTTTTTCCACGTTCTTGTTAGCTTAAGGGAAAGGATATTAGTAACAGTCAGTACAAGTAGACCGCTATGCTGACCCATTTTTAAGGCTCGATTTCAGTTTTTTTCCCGAACAACGACTGACAGGCGAGCCATAATTGTAACACGCGCGTGCCTTACCTGCTTTTAGAGTTACCAGTTACCCCAGAGCATCTTAAAGACCTGGCCCCAGTTGTTCAAAAGATGGATAATAACGATATCCACTGGATAAATCACTATCCAGTGGATAACGCAATTAGTTTTCGTAATACTTGTCCACTGGATAGCGATTTATCCGGTGGATAACACTATCCAACTTTTGAACAACCGGGGCCAGGTGTTCAACCATTTATCTGAAAATAAGTTGAATTTGCGTGTGAATGAAGAGTTATTTCGTATAACAGGATGAACACCAGGCCAGGAGGAGGATGAAGATACTAAGGCAATAGGGACCTTAAGCGAGGACGACGACGACGGCAGTGAAAACGACGTTAAAAAGATGAATTTGCGTTCTTTCAAACTTAATCGCGTCTATTTGGATCAGCTCAATATGTCAAATGCAGGTGACTTTTCCTGGAGTTTAATTCTTAAGGATTTTATGCAGGGTCCACGTCCTTCATAAAGCGTCAAATTAGGAGGTTTCACGTCGTAGTCGTGCAGTGGACGTCAAAGAAATGTACTAAAAAGCGTGATGCACGTGCAGAGCTGTTGTTTTGATCATTAAACCTATTGTTTTTTTGGAGTCGTCGTTGTGATCGTCGTCGTAGTTGCTTAAGCTCCCTAATGACGAAGAGAAGACGACAATGATAACGATGATGATGACGATGATGAGGATGAACTAGCGAGAGTATTTAATTGGCGTGTGGATGGTCGCGAGTACAAGCTCCCGATGAAAAAGATTTTGGTTTGCTCCAGCTCACAGCAATCACGACTAGTGGTAATTACAGCAGATGTTTTCAATTTGAGTATAGTTCAAAAAGAACCTGAACAAATTTAGGCTTGACTGAAGTTCGAAACCTGGACCTTAATGATGACTGGACACAAATAAATGGAGAAAAGGCAACAGACCGGCTAGTTTACACTCTTGTGGAGTGCACTATGGCTAAGAAGAGTAAATTGGTATGAAACTATAAGGCCAAATATAACACCAATTCTTCTTAGTCCATAAAACACACACTTGGCACAAACCCAAGTGATCGTGATCTCACGCTTGATGAATAATGCACATTGGTTTACATTTCGTATGGGTCCTCCTTAATATACAAGTTTCAGCAGGCACCCTCACTGATTTAAATGATACTGACAAATGTTTGATTCACCTTCTTTGCTTGAAGTTTCCCCTCCATCTTGTGAAGAATCATTTTTATCTGTAAGCCAAACAAAATAATTTTTAAACTAGTAATAACCAACGGTTAGGGAGTGCGGGCGACAACGACCTGAGGTCCAAACGCTTTTCCTCCAACGCTGTACTTTGCGTAAGTTTCACGTGACAGTTGATTAAAATACACGTGATCAGATGATGAGGGGTAGGAAGTCGAAACGCGCGTGATCAAATTGCGTTTTGTGCATTCCATTCATACTTGGTGGAAACCCAAACGAATGCTGGCTACATACATGCGACGCATGCATAATAATAACCTGGAGATTAGGATTGCGGACTCCTCTTGTTGCCTGCAATAAAACACAACTTACGTGTACAAGTTTATCAAATGCAATTAAATGAAAGAAGATCACCTCAGTTATGGACGCAACAGCTGCGTCTACAACTGCGACGATCTTGTGGCATTCAGTTGTTTATTTGCATAATTTTTAGGAACATGGCTTGGTCAAACTGAAGCCAGTAGACTTTGAATGAAAAGTCAAACTTGGCGCTGTCCACACGCATTTCTAAACTGCCGTAGCTAAATAAAAACTGTTTGTAAAGTCGAACTGCAGACATGACATCTGGTTTCAGTTTCTTTTATCATCACAAAATTATGTAATACTCTATGCTATACTGGATAGTTTACTTTGCCTACGTGAAAAAATTAATACTTCAGCCTGGTACATGAACACCTGCTCACACTGTATCCAGTTAGTGATGGTCTCTAATTTCAAGATAGGAGCCGCGAATTCTGCTTCAGTAAAGAAACCACTCTGCAATCTGTGAACAAAAGCCCTATCTGATAAAGTTTTCATGCAGAAACGAGAGCTATCTGTCAGGTAGACTTTATTCTACTTTAAGTACAACACATGCACGAAACGTATGTGTCACTATAACAGTGAACTTACTAAGTTACCTGATGGATTCCACAATGCACTTTTCACAAATCTCTTAGCAGCACCCTTATCAATCCTTAGAGATGCTATGACAAAAGAGATTGAAAAAAAATCATTCCCCCTCTTTAATCAACCATCAAACCGCCCCTTATGAGCGCCCCCCCCCCCTCCCCGTAAACAAACAATACATCTAAACTTTGTAAATTGAAAGCAATGGGTCTTGACAATATTTCTGCTAAGCTTCTGAGAGAGTGTCCTGATTTGATTTCTGAATCAATGTCGTGTCTATATAATTTCTCAGTTAAGAAGAGAATCAATATTTCCTGACGAGTGGAAAAGCGCTAGAGTTACCCCACTCTACAAGAATGAAGGAAAACGTTCAGATAGGACTAATTATAGCCCGATATCAATCATCCAAGTGGTTGCAAAGATTTTTGACTGCATAATTTATGATCAGCTTATAAAAACTTGACAGATTGTAAACTACTGTCAAGTCATCAATCCGCTTTCATTCTGCTCACTCTACCGTTACTGCTTTACTTGAATAAGGCAACTGAAAGTTGGTCATTGAATATTGACCAGGGCAACATTAATGCTATTGTCTTTCTGGACTTCAAAAAGGCTTTTGATGCGGTTCATCATACGTTACTGCTATCTAAAACTTGACTGTTACGGTATGACCTGCCTCAAAGGAAGACTGGTTCAGGTCAAACCTTAGTAGTCGTACACAGTCCTGTGCAGTTAGCAACTGTAAGTCGGGTAAGACATTTGTCACAAGTGGTGTTCTCAGGGGACCATTTTAGGCCCCTTATTATTTTTATTTTACATAAGTGACTTTCCCAATTGTCTGCATCACTCTCAAGCAAAAATGTTCACTGACGACACGAGCATTACCTATGCTAGTAGTGACGTCAACAATATGAATGAGTGGCTTAATTATGATCTGAAGTAAGATCTGTGTTTAGCTTGCAGCTAACAAGCTCATGCTAAACATAAAAAACTCTGTTTCTCCTTATTGGCTCAAGACAGAGACTATCTAACATATCGGAGAAACCAAGTATTGTCACCAATGACACTACGGTTAGACAAGTCTTAGTTTCTAAATCCCTTGGTGAAAAAATTGACCAGAACCTGAATTGGGATGACCATATTCAGATGATTTCTGATTAAAGGTTGCATCTGGCATTAGTGCAATTGAGTGCATCAGAAACATTGTTCCTTGTGAAACCCTCCTCACTAGTTTATCATGCTCTTGTACAGCCTCACTTCAGTTACTGCAGAGCAGTTTGGGAAATTGTACAAAGGGCCTCTCCTAGAAGCTCCAGAAACTACAGAACCGTACCGCTTGTGTAGTTACTTCTTCAAATTATGATGCTAGCCCGGATAAGCTCTTTCAGTCACTCAATTAGCATAAAAAAAAGCTGCTACATAAGTTCGATTTATCCATTCTTATGTACATAAGGCTCTCAATAATGAACTCCCTCGAGTATTTGAGTTCAAAATTTACTAATCGTGCTGGACTTAATGCCTTATAACTTAAGAAATACGATAAACAAACTGGCAGTACTGCTTCCCCGTACTGAAACCTTCAAAAAGAGTTTCAGTTATAGTGGAGCGGTGTTGTTGAACAGTTTACCAGATCAATTACGGCAGGCATCATCACTGACAAATTTCAAATCAAGTATTTGTTGCCCCAATCCCCAGAGTTCCCTAGGTGGGTTTTGATTCCACAGTGTCCTTGTAAAGCAGGAAGTTCTCATTTTAAGCTTATTGTTTGTTAAATTTAAGTAGATTCCAGATACATGTAAGTAGCTAGCTTTTCTTTCTTTGTTATTCCTTTCTAATTGTCTGAAAGACTTAACTGTGTCTAAACAAAGTTATCTTATCTTATCCTAAGACCCTCCCCCCTGACCCCCAAATATACGTCCCCTCTAAGGGCCTGTTTACATGGAGGTGGGGGACCCCAGGTAGGTGAGGCAACATGTGGCAGGTCACCCCACCTATCGTGTAAATGTGATCAAATTAAAATGAGAGATTGCATGGACAGGTGGGTTACCCACCTAATTGGGTTACCTCACCTACCTGGAGTCACCCACTTCCATGTAGACATGGCCCTAAGTGTATTGAATGATTTATTATGACATTTTGAAGCTTAAACCACCAGGAAATGCAAAACAAATTTTGACCAGCACTGCTATAGCTCTGTTCTGGTTCTACCAGCACTGCTTTAGCTCTGTTCTGGTTGTACAAGCACTGCTATAGCTCTGTTCTGGCTGTAAGCCATGCAGGCGAAGAGGTCAGAGGAAATACTGACCTTCTTTCTTTTCAGTTGCTTCTTTTACTTTTCCCATGTACTTCTTTATCCTGTCCTACAATTTGCAACAAATGGCGACACATAAGTTAGAGAACTTCTATGACCTTCCTTGTGCAAAACCCTCAGGATTTAAACAATTAACTACTACAATACAAAGGGATGAAAAGAGCATGAGAAAAAAATTGTGAAAAAAAAATATAGTCTAGTTATAAGGATAAGTAAGGACTCATGAGTTGTGTATTCCAGTGCCTTTTTCAGTGATATTGTGATGACATTCTCCATGATTTGAAATGGCATAAAAAATAATCCTAAACCTTTGCTGATTTGTACCTATTTTCTATGGTCTGAACTCATCATCATCTTTTTCAACCATTCAAAAACAATCAAATCATTTTTACCATTCTAAAAAGGATTGTGATAAACTTCTTACTAGCTTCTTCCTGCCTGCTTTACAAGAGAACAGAGCCGGTCAAGGCTTCTTTATTTGTTAAATATGAAATGATGATACTACATGCAGCTCAATGTTTTCCAGGCAAATAACTTTACCAGTTCAGATTTCACTGGATGCTCACGTGGGTTTACACCTTGAGTGGTAAGATACACTGCAAAAAGAGATACATATACACATTATTTTCACAATAAAAATATTCTACACAACACTCTACAGAATTCCATCTAATGGGATACTGTAAACTACCGCTTATAAGTCCTGGACTTATACATCTTCGTAAGGGGTTTTAGGATCAGGGCTTACATATGGGGAGGCTTGAATCTGAGGGGGCTTATAACCGGGATAATAATAAATCAAATTCATTTAAATACATCTGGAGGGGGGCTTATATCGGGGTGGGGGGGCTCATGATCAAAAGAATTTTTTTGTTTACAGGTAGATGTGCCTATAACAGGGGGGTTTATAATTATTGTGAGAGCTTATAAGTAGCAGTTTACAGCATGTAACAAACTCATGATTCCAGTTTATCAGCTTTCTCTTGTACACATGTAGTTTTAACTTTTGAAACTTATTGGAAGTGTTGGTAATACTGCTCAACTAAACCTTTTGGACAGTGTTTTCCCATTATACTATTTTCTTTTGGCTAAAGGCAGTGTTTTTCTTCAACGTTGTAAGTAAACTAAAGGAAAGCTTTTGTTAAGAAGGTGGAAATTTTAATTTAAAAGTAGTTTCAGAAAAACTTACTCCAAAACATTGAGTTGATAGCATAAGCAACTACTAGATCAAGTTTTGCACTTTCCAGTGGATTCATCTAAAAAAGAAAATAAAAAGTTAAATTACTTGACTTGTTCTTCAAGTGTTATCAAAAATAAAAAAGAACCAAAAAATAAGACCCTGTATTCTGTAGTTTTGGAAGCTCAATAAAGTTTCACTTTAACACTGACTTGACTGTTATTACGATTGAAGATATCAGTTAGGTTATCCTTAACTTAGCCTGCAAAAACAGCCACCTTTCCTTGCTCCCCGATAGGGACATTTTGCCAGGAGAGACGTTTACACCTCAGTGACAGAAACTCCATACTGATGTTTAAATAATAAATCTGGTAGTCATGGGGTTCCAAATGTCCATTTGTTCAATTTCATTCTCCTGGTTGATAATTGAATGAGCTCCAGAAAAACTCAAATGTTTCTGCTAAAGAAAAATATATTCCACGAAAATTGACTGTTTTGTAGTAGATTCATCACATTCATATTATGACCATTTATCTTTTGTCTGTCAATCCCAAACAACAGCTAAAACAATATAACTACTATTCAAAGTAGACAAACTGCAAATTTTCTTAGTTGTTAAAAAATATATAACTACATGTCGCAACTGTTCATCAGTAGGATGCCTAAAATGCGTGCAATTCCACAATTGGTTTCGGCTCCATTAAATCCTATACCAATTGCAGAACATTTTAGGAGGAGCCACCCACCATGTGAGCACAGTCATGGACAATAGTGAGGAAAATGACGCAAAGTAAAATTAAAACGTTAATAAACGAACTAAATGTACACATCAATTAAATAAATAAACAAATAATGTGTGCGCTCAAAATAAAATTGTATGCGCACAAGTACCGAGATACAACTGAAATACAACACTATGCAATAAATAAGTAATGTAAGGATACGATGGTGCAATTCAAGCCTGGATTGCTAATCTCATCTCCCGCAGGGCTGCACCGTACTTCTCGACGATAAGACCATGGCGACTGAAGAATTTATTAAATGATTTCTGAAGTAGATTGGTTTCAAAGCCTTGCTGTCTGAGTCATAATGAAAGTCCACGGAGTCTATTGATGAAGTCAACTTTGGACGTGCAAATTCTAGCATATCTCACCAGTTGAGACATATAAACACTGTAAGCTGGATTGGCGGGAATGTTGCTGTCCATATGAGGAAAGTTGACACTCTGAAATGCAAAGTCCTCTCTCTTATCGTAAATGCTGATACGGAAAGGTGTGTTGTCGCCAGTCTTGATATTAGACTGATTGGTTCCAATCAGAGCTCCCAACCAGATTTCAGCCAGATTATATAATATATAAACAGTTTTGAATTTCTGTTGCTGAGGCGCGGACATCTCTCCTGGCAAAACATCCCTAGCAGTGAGGAGAGATGGCTGTTTTTGCAGGCTATTTTTGCTTTAACCTATTCAGCTTTCGGATTTGACGTGTTTCATGTGCCACAAACATAAAAGAGTCATAAAACCTATAAGAACTTTTAACAACACTTTTGTACATGTGACTACAAATTGCAGGGTATCGATCTCTCTGTTTTTCTGAGAATAACCCTCACCAGCTTTGTATTTTGTTGTACCTTTGACTCTCTTTTAAGCTGCTTTCTTTACTTAATACAACTCAGCTAAAGACAACATTTTTAAAAAGAGTGTTGAACGAATATGCGATCAAAGCCTGGTCTCGTGATCAAAAGAAATCGTTTACTTGTTTTCCTTGAAGTTTCAGTTTCAGTTAAGAACGTAGGTGACCAAAAATTTAATTTAACGTTTAAAAAAAACTCAAGATGTGATATTAAAATGAAAGCCACACAACATAAAGTTTCAGCTTATCAAAATCTAGTTGAGGGTTACATGTGCGCTACGTGTTTCTTTAAGGGAACTTCAAACCTTTTCCTTTAGGTCATCCACTGAGGTCTCTAGAAGGGGCTTGAAAACATCTTCAACTTTACCCAAAGCTTCGTGAAAAGTCTCAAGAGATTCAGTAACTTCTTCAGGTAAATCAGGATCTTCTTCCACATGAGCCGCCATCTTCAACACGCAATGCGCTGGAGGAGAACTGGGTCGCAGTGTGTGACAGCGAGGTCGGTTTTTGTATTAACAAAGCAAACAAAGCTATTTTTAGCATAAAATGACGTCGTTGTAAACTTGTCAAACTGATCCACGTGGCAAAAGTGGGGTACACAAAAATTATAACCCAAATTACAGCGAGTTATGAAATTTAAAAGGTATAAAATGAGCTGCTTGATAGTTGTAAAGATCAGTCCATCAAGATATCAGAAACAATCAATAGAAGATCAAACAAGACCAACTGAAAGAGATATCTTAAACGACTATGGGAATCACACTCTCTCAGTTTTTCAAAAGTATGAGCGATCTTTATCGTTCTTTCTCCAATCGTGAAGCTCGTATCCTCATGGTAGGGCTTGATGCAGCTGGCAAAACCACGATCCTGTACAAACTCAAGCTAAACGAGACGGTAAGCACGATTCCTACAATTGGATTCAATGTGGAGACTGTGAGCCCATGCAAAGGTGTTACTTTCACTGTCTGGGATGTCGGAGGCCAAGAAAAGATCAGACCATTGTGGCGCCACTATTTCCAGAACACACAGGGCTTGATATTCGTGGTAGACAGTTCTGATTTGGAGCGAATGTCAGAAGCCCGGCAAGAACTTTTCAGCGTCCTTGAAAGTATAGAAATGGAACGTGTGCCTGTGGTTGTCATGGCCAACAAGCAAGATCTTCCAAGAGCCCTGAAGGCGCACGAAATTGCTCAGCAACTGTCCCTCTTGCAGCATAAAGCGAACCCATGGCATGTTCAAGAAACCTGTGCCAAGAATGGCGAGGGTATATACGAAGCTGTGCATAAGCTGAGCGACATGGTCAAGGAATTTGAAAAAAGTTCAAGAAAATACTGACCAGTCAAAAACCGGAACTAAAAGACCAGAGGATTGGTAAACCAATAAGTTTGTTGCCTTTATTTGGACATTGTATACAGTTCTGATTGAAATCAGAGATTATTTATAAGACTACCAGTGTAGGACAATTGTTGCACTGAAGACATTTGAGTCTTCTGATTATTATAAGAAATCGGCATTATTAATTCATTTTTGTATACTAGTCCTTTTTTGCCCGTGACTTTACGATTTCTTCATTTTTGTAATCTTCAAAATTTACTTTATTGGTGAGAAAGCAAGCGGGTCATGTCTATGCAGCCAAGGGAGGAGTTGAAACCTTTGCTTTGTTTTTTAAAGTCATTGCTCAGCTAGGCACTGGAAGTGAATTTTAGGCAAAAAAAGACTGAGACAATTTATAAATACCTGTGTTGCTTTTTCAGTATTTTTTTCATAGCATCCAAATATCGCTGACTGTTATGCCAGTGCTGCTTTGTAGATCCGATTCAAACGGACATGCAGGAACGATCGTTATAAAAACGACATATCGATAACTACATAACTGATTAGAATAAAATAGAGAGATGCTGATGTATTATCCATAAGTTAACTGTAAGATCATTCATTGTCTAATATGCATGAAAAAGGACAAAAAATACAGTGAATCAATTTCTTATACAGAAGGAAAAAATTCTTATTAAGTTTGCGTTTCATAGTCTCGCAGAAGTATTACATTTTTCGTTAATAAATCTTGTATGTCATGATTGCACCGAAGACGTTGCACCTCGTGATATCTGTTAGTTGGCTAGGAAGTTTGCCAAGGTCTAGAAACAGTCCTATAATTATTTGAAGGACGATCATCGCAGTTATATACGCAACTTATGCAGTTGCGAAAAGAAAGCCTGAAAAAAATTCAGGCTTGTACGGGATTCGAACCCTTGACCTCTGCGATACCGGTGCAGCGCTCTACCAATTAAGCTCAAGGGTTCGAATCCCGTACAAGCCTGAATTTTTTTCAGAATAGTCTGTACGGGGAGGCTCCGCCAGTAAAGGGGGGGGGGGGGGGGTACGTTTTTCAGGCTTCAGGCTCGTGTGAAAGGGTAGGGATTTCACTTGTTAAAATGGTAGGAAAATCTGTCATTTCGGTCCACGTCGGATAAAGGCCCAAAAGAGCTATCAGATGCATTTTGTAACTGCGAAAAAGTCGAGAAAATTTTGCGGTTTTGTGATCTATTCAACAGCGCATAAGGGATGCAAAGATCTAGGTATGTGTAAGGGGTACCATTTGTCAACTGAAAAGGAATACGAAAGGGGTACACGTTTCTGTCAAAAATGGTATTATAAAAGGATTTAGGCCTATTGGGATATTGGACCTCGGAGCGGAGCGCATGCTCTATTTAGGCTATGTTTTGTTAACGTTGCTATTTGATTTATATTCTAGAAGCATCGTCCCATTCTAACTTGATATTTTTCTACAGTTAAATGTCATGAAAATGTTCACTGTACATTAAAAACTGTTTTTTCCCCTACAACCGTCTATCTGCTTCGAGCTCCCGATACAACTCGTTGAACTCAAACTCTCCGATAACTCGAACTTTTTTCGATTTCCCTTGAAGGTTCGAGTTATGGGGAGTCGACTGTCCCGATCTGTGATTTTGCCATGTTCAGTTTGTTCTGTTGCCGTTTCTTAGACTGATCCATTTTACCATTTTTGCACGTATTTTGCCCAATGTCAAGAAACAGCGAAAACATTTGCTCTCGCGGTTTAAGTTTGGCCTGCTGTGTTGCGTCGTAGCTTTCCGTATATTTCGTAAAAACAAAGGGTGCGTTCTATGGGATGGTCCAGATCAGGATCAGTGATCCGAGATCACTCGGATCATGGTAGATCAAATGAACCGATGAATCCACTCTGGACAAGGATTCGATCGGTTCATTTGATCTACCATGATCCGAGCGATCTTGGATCTACTGATCCTGATCCGGATCATGGTAGATCAAATGAACCGATCGAATCCTTGAACCTTGAACCGATCGAATCCTTGAATCCACTCTGGACAAGGATTCGATTGGTTCATTTGATCTACCATGATCCGAGCGATCTTGGATCTACTGGTCCTAATCCGGATCATCCCAAAGGAACGCACCCAAAAACAAAGATCTCCTACATTCTTTTTTCAGACTTAGCTTGTCAGTTTTGCGGTGGGGTTTTAGGTTTGTTAATCAACGTTTTGGAACTTTAAGTATTTAAGCCATAGTTTTGTTAGTTTCCTTGAGTTTTCAACAGTGATTGCACGTTCAACACTAACGGGTAACTAGCCTTTGTAAATCAACTTAGCCGTGCTTTAAGTAATAGATCAAGCATGAGACACAGTGTTTCATCACCAGATCAAACACCGAGAAGAGAGTTGAAATACGACGCGCAGTGGAGTATTTTTGACGAATTTCGAGATGTTTGATCTGGTGATGAAACGCTGTGTCGAATGGGCTCCTGCTCAAACTTAATGATTTTAGGTGGAGAAATTAAGGATGCAAAAATGAGCAGTTTTTCATCTGGTTTCCAAACACTTAGCCTGAATTTCATCCGATTACTTCGAGTCGTTATTACTCCCTCAGTAACGTCTGAATCGACCGGTCGTTAATGCCGTCCAGTGACGTCACTACTCCTTGATCTTTGCTTTAATTTATGCAAAAAGTAAAACACGGTTTTCAAATTGCAAACCGAGAAATATCGTTTGGAAATGTGTGCATGATAGAGAATTGCTTTATTTTTTTCGATCATAATTCATGTTTAACGTTCAAACTATCAACTGCATGCAGTATAACTCTGAACCGGTTGTACTGAATTCTACAATCAAACTCGGTCGCAATCACGCAATGAAATACACACACACGGAACACTTAGTTCAAACACACAATGAGCAAATAATGATTTGCTTTAATTCTGAAAAGAAGCTATTTGGTCCCTAACAAAGAAAAAAAAACAAGAAAACAAGAAAGAAAAGCTAAAAGAATCATTACACTTGACGACGGTAAAAATAACAAGAAGGTCGAATTATAACAGGTCACCCCACCTATTGTGTAAATGTGATCAAATTAAAATGAGAGATTGCATGGACAGGTGGGTTACCCACCTAATCGGGTTACCTCACCTACCTGGAGTCACCCACTTCCATGTAAACATGGCCCTAAGTGTATTGAAATGATTTATTATGACATTTTGAAGCTTAAACCACCAGGAAATGCAAAACAAATTTTGACCAGCACTGCTATAGCTCTGTTCTGGTTCTACCAGCACTACTTTAGCTCTGTTCTGGTTGTACAAGCACTGCTATAGCCCTGTTCTGGTTGTAAGCCATGCAGGCTAAGGGGTCGGAGGAAATACTGACCTTCTTTCTTTTCAGTTGCTTCTTTTACTTTTCCCATGTACTTCTTTATCCTGTCCTACAATTTGCAACAAATGGCGACACATAAGTTAGAGAACTTCTATGACCTTCCTTGTGCAAAACCCTCGGGATTTAAACAATTAACTACTACAATACAAAGGGATGAAAAGAGCATGAGAAAAAAATTGTGAAAAAAAAATATGGTCTAGTTATAAGGATAAGTAAGGACTCATGAGTTGTGTATTCCAGTGCCTTTTTCAGTGATATTGTGATGATATTCTCCATGATTTGAAATGGCATAAAAAATAATCCTAAACCTTTGCTGATTTGTACCTATTTTGTATGGTCTGAACTCATCATCATCTTTTTCAACCATTCAAAAACAATCAAATCATTTTGCCGTGATAAACTTCTTACTAGCTTCTTCCTGCCTGCTTTACAACAGAACAGAGCCGGTCAAGGCTTCTTTATTTGTTAAATATGAAATAATGGTACTACATGCAGCTCAATGTTTTCCAGGCAAATAACTTTACCAGTTCAGATTTCACTGGATGCTCACGTGGGTTTACACCTTGAGTGGTAAGATACACTGCAAAAAGAGATACATATACACATTATTTTCACAATAAAAATATTCTACACAACACTCTACAGAATTCCATCTAATGGGATACTCTAAACTACCGCTTATAAGTCCTGGACTTATACATCTTCGTAAGGGGTTTTAGAATCAGGGCTTACATATGGAGAGGCTTGAATCTGAGGGGGCTTATAACTGGGATAATAATAAATCAAATTCATTTAAATACATTTAGAGGGCCGGGGCTTATATCGGGGTGGGGGGGCTCATGATCAAAAGAATTTTTTTTTTACAGGTAGATGTGCCTATAACAGGGGGGTTTATAATTATTGTGAGAGCTTATAAGTAGCAGTTTACAGTATGTAACAAACTCATGATTCCAGCTTATCAGCTTTCTCTTGTACACATGTAGTTTTAACTTTTGAAACTTATTGGAAGTGTTGGTAATACTGCTCAACTAAACCTTTTGGACAGTGTTTTCCCATTATACTATTTTCTTTTGGCTAAAGGCAGTGTTTTTCTTCAACGTTGTAAGTAAACTAAAGGAAGGCTTTTGTTAAGAAGGTGGAAATTTTAATTTAAAAGTAGTTTCAGAAAAAACTTACTCCAAAACATTGAGTTGATAGCATAAGCAACTACTAGATCAAGTTTTGCACTTTCCAGTGGATTCATCTAAAAAAGAAAATAAAAAGTTTAATTACTTGACTTGCTCTCCAAGTATTATCAAAAATAAAAAAGAACCAATAAATAAGACCCTGTATTCTGTAGTTTTGGCAGCTCAATAAAGTTTCACTTTAACACTGACTTGACTGTTATTACGATTGAAGATATCAGTTACGTTATCCTTAACTTAGCCTGCAAAAACAGCCACCTTTCCTTACTCCCCGATAGGGACATTTTGCCAGGGGAGACGTTTACACCTCAGTGACAGAAACTCCATACTGATGTTTAAATAATAAATCTGGTAGTCATCGGGTTCCAAATGTCCATTTGTTCAATTTCATTCTCCTGGTTGATAATTGAATGAACTCCAGAAAAACTCAAATGTTTCTGCTAAAGAAAAATATATTCCACGAAAATTGAGTGTTTTGTAGTAGATTCATCGCATTCATATTATGAACGTTTATCTTTTGTCTGTCAATCCCAAACAACAGCTAAAACAATATAACTACTATTCAAAGTAGACAAACTGCAAATTTTCTTAGTTGTTAAAAAATATATATCTACATGTCGCAACTGTTCATCAGTAAGATGCCTAAAATGCGTGCAATTCCACAATTGGTTTCGGTTCCATTAAATCCTATACCAATTGCAGAACATTTTAGGAGGAGCCACCCACCATGTGAGCACAGTCATGGACAATAGTGAGGAAAATGACACAAGGTAAAATTAAGACGTTAATAAACGAACTAAATGTACACGTCAATTAAATAAATAAACAAATAATGCGCGCGCTCAAAATAAAATTGTATGCGCACACGTACCGAGATACAACTGAAATACAACACTATGCAATAAATAAGTAATGTAAGGATACGATGGTGCAATTCAAGCCTGGATTGCTAATCTCATCTCCCGCAGGGCTGCACCGTACTTCTCGACGATAAGACCATGGCGACTGAAGAATTAATTAAATGATTTCTGAAGTAGATTGGTTTCAAAGCCTTGCTGTCTGAGTCGCAATGAAAGTCCACGGAGTCTATTGATGAAGTCAACTTTGGACGTGCAAATTCTAGCATATCTCACCAGTTGAGATATATAAACACCGTAAGCTGGATTGGCGGGAATGTTGCTGTCCATATGAGGAAAGTTGACACTCCGAAATGCAAAGTCCTCTCTCTTATCGTAAATGCTGATACGGAAAGGTGTGTTGTTGCCAGTCTTGATATTAGACTGATTGGTTCCAATCAGAGCTCCCAACCAGATTTCAGCCAGATTATATAATATATATTAAACAGTTTTGAATTTCTGTTGCTGAGGTGCGGATGTCTCTCCTGGCAAAACATCCCTAGCAGTGAGGAGAGATGGCTGTTTTTGCAGGCTATTTTTGCTTTAATCTATTCAGCTTTCGGATTTGACGTGTTTCATGTGCCACAAACATAAAAGAGTCATAAAACCTATAAGAACTTTTAACAACACTTTTGTACATGTGACTACAAATTGCAGGGTATCGATCTCTCTGTTTTTCTGAGAATAACCCTCACTAGCTTTGTATTTTGTTGTACCTTTGACTTTCTTTTAAGCTACTTTCTTTACTTAATACAACTCAGCTAAAGACTACATTTTTAAAAAGAGTGTTGAACGAATATGCGATCAAAGCCTGGTCTCGTGATCAAAAGAAACCGTTTACTTGTTTTCCTTGAAGTTTCAGTTTCAGTTAAGAACGTAGGTGATCAAAAATTTAATTTAACGTTTAAAAAAACTCAAGATGTGATATTAAAATGAAAGCCACACAACATAAAGTTTCAGCTTATCGAAATCTAGTTGAAGGTTACATGTGCGCTACGTGTTTCTTTAAGGGAACTTCAAACCTTTTCCTTTAGGTCATCCACTGAGGTCTCTAGAAGGGGCTTGAAAACATCTTCAACTTTACCCAAAGCTTCGTGAAAAGTCTCAAGAGATTCAGTAACTTCTTCAGGTAAATCAGGCTCTTCCTCCACATGAGCCGCCATCTTCAACACGCAATGCGCTGGAGGAGAACTGGGTCGCAGTGTGACAGCGAGGTCGGTTTTTGTATTAACAAAGCAAACAAAGCTATTTTTAGCATAAAATGACGTCGTTGTAAACTTGTCAAACTGATCCACGAGTCATCCACGTGGCAAAAGTGGGGTACACAAAAATTATAACCCAAATTACAGCGAGTTATGAAATTTAAAAGGTATAAAATGAGCTGCTTGATAGTTGTAAAGATCAGTCCATCAAGATATCAGAAACAATCAATAGAAGATCAGACAAGACCAACTGAAAGAGATATCTTAAACGACTATGGGAATCACACTCTCTCAGTTTTTCAAAAGTATGAGTGATCTTTATCGTTCTTTCTCCAATCGTGAAGCTCGTATCCTCATGGTAGGGCTTGATGCAGCTGGTAAAACCACGATTCTGTACAGACTCAAGCTAAACGAGACGGTAAGCACCATTCCTACAATTGGATTCAATGTGGAGACTATGACCCCATGTAAAGGTGTCACTTTCACTGTCTGGGATGTCGGAAGCCAAGAAAAGATCAGACCGTTGTGGCGCCACTATTTTCAGAACACACAGGGCTTGATATTCGTGGTAGACAGTTCTGATTTGGAGCGAATGTCAGAAGCCCGGCAAGAACTTTTCAGCGTCCTTGAAAGTAGAGAAATGGAACGTGTGCCTGTGGTTGTCATCGCCAACAAGCAAGATCTTCCAAGAGCCCTCAAGGCGCACGAAATTGCTCAGCAACTGTCCCTCTTGCAGCATAAAGCGAACCCATGGCATGTTCAAGAAACCTGTGCTAAGAATGGCCAGGGTATATACGAAGCTGTGCATAAGCTGAGCGACATGGTCAAGGAATTTGAAAAAAGTTCAAGAAAATACTGACCAGTCAAAAACTGGAACTAAAAGACCAGAGGATTGGTAAACCAATAAGTTTGTTGCTTTTATTTGAACATTGTATACAGTTCTGATTGAAATCAGAGATTATTTATAAGGCTACCAGTTTAGGACAATTGTTGCACTGAAGACATTTGAGTCTTCTGATTATTATAAGAAATCGGCATTATCAATTCATTTTTGTATACAAGTCCTTTTTTGGCCGTGACTTTGCGATTTCTTTATTTTTGTAATCTTCAAAATTTGCTTTATTGCTGAGAAAGCAAGCGGGTCATGTCCATGCAGCTAAGGGAGGAGTGGAAACGTTCGCTTTGTTATCGCTCGGCTTACCCTGGGTGCCAGAGACTTTTCTAGCGCGGTTTCCGGTTTCTGTATTTATTGAAGAAATATATATTTAATATATTAAATATTTCTTTAATAAATACTTACAGTTTTAAAGAAAAGTATATGATTAACTAATTTGATTAAAAATTCATATCCCCGCTAAATCCGTGAAATCCGTCTTTTCCGTTGAATTTCAGAAGTTTACATTGCAGAAAACTTACAGTACTGTTAAGTGGATCAGTTGTAATATATTAGCTTGCCAAAGATCTTCTCAAACAAGGACCGGAAAGACGGATTTCACGGATTTAGCGGGGATATGAATTTTTAATGAAATAGTTAATCATATACTTCTCTTTAAAACTGTAAGTATTTATTAAAGAAATATATATTTAATATATTAAATATTTCTTTGATAAATACTTACAGTTTTAAAGAAAAGTATATGATTAACTAATTTGATTAAAAATTCATATCCCCGCTAAATCCGTGAAATCCGTCTTTTCCGTTGAATTTCAGAAGTTTACATTGGAGAACACTTACAGTACTGTTAAGTGGATTAGTTGTAATATATTAGCTTGCCAAACATCTTCTCAAACAAGGACGGGAAAGACGGATTTCACGGATTTAGCGGGGATATGAATTTTTAATTAAATAGTTAATCATATACTTCTCTTTAAAACTGCAAGTATTTATTAAGGAAATATTTAATATAGTAAATATATATTTCTTTAATAAATACTTACAGTTTTAAAGAGAAGTATATGATTAACTAATTTGATTAAAAATTCATATCCCCGCTAAATCCGTGAAATCCGTCTTTTCCGTTGAATTTCAGAAGTTTACATTGAAGAACACTTACAGTACTGTTAAGTGGATCAGTTGTAATATATTAGCTTACCAAACATCATCTCAAACAAGGACGGGAAAGACGGATTTGACGGGAGTAAAAGCTTCGCCGTTGGTGAATTCGGCCTACGGCCGAAGAGGTGTCGGCCTTCAGCCAACACCGAAAATTCCCGCTGCACGCGAGAAAAACCTCTGGTACCCAGGGTATGCTCAGCTTGGCACTGGAAGTGAATTTTAAGTAAAAAAGACTGAGACAATTTATAAATACCTGTGTTGCTTTTTTTCAGTATTTTTCATAGCATCCAAATGTCACTGACTGTTAATTATGCCCGTGCTGCTTTGTAGATCCGATTCAACGGACATGCAGGAACGATCGTTACAAAAACTACATAAATTATAATAAAATAGAGAGATGCTGGTGTATTATCCAAGTTAACTGTAAGATCATTCATTGTCTAATATGCATGAAAAAGAACAAAAAATGCAGTGAATCAATTTCTTATACAGAAGGAAGAAATTCTCATTAAGTTTGCGTTTTATAGTCTTGCAGAAGTATTTTATTTTTCGTCAAAAAAACTTGTATGTCATGATTGCACCGAAGACGTTTCATCTCGTCATAACTGTTAGTTGGCTAGGAAGTTTGCCAAGGTCTAGAAACAGTCATATAATTATTTGAAGGACGATCATCGCAGTTATATTTTACGCAACTTATGCAGTTGCGAAAAGAAAGCCTGAAAAAAATTCAGGCTTGTACGGGATTAGAACCCTTGACCTCTGCTATACCGGTGCAGCGCTCTACCAATATAAGCTCAAGGGTTCGAATCCCGTACAAGCCAGAATTTTTTTTAGGTTTCAAATCCGGGGGGGTACTTTCTATAATGGCCTGTACGGGGAGGCTCCGCAAAAAAAGGGGGGTGCCTTTTTCAGGCTTCAGGCCCGTATGAAAGGGTAGGGATTTCACTTGTTAAAATGGTAGGAAAATCTGTCATTTCGGATAAAGGCCCAAAAAAGCTATCAGATGCACTTTGTAGCTGCGAAAAAGTCGAGAAAACTTTGTGGTTTTGTGATCTCTGATCTATTCATATTTAAAATACAGTGCATAAGGGATGCAAAGATCTAGGTACTTGTAAGGGGTCCATTTGTCAACTGAAAAGGAATACAAAAGGGGTACACGTTTCTGTCAAAAATGGTATTACATATGTATAAAAGGGTTCAGGCCTATTGGGATATTGGACCTCGGAGCGGAGCGCATGCTCTATTTAGGCTATGTTGAAGCATCGTCCCATTCTAAGTTGATATTTTTCTACAGTTAAATGTCATGAAAATGTTCACTGTACATTAAAACCTGGTTTTCCCCTACAACCGTCTATTTGCTTCGAGCTCCCGATACAACTCGAACTCTCCGATAACTCGAACTTTTTTCGATTTCCCTTGAAGGTTCGAGTTATCGGGAGTCGACTGTCCCGATCTGTGATTTTGCCATGTTCAGTTTGTTCTGTTTCCGTTTCTTAGACTGATCCATTTTACCATTTTTGCATGTATTTGCCCAATGTCAAAACACTGAAACAGCGAAAACATTTGCTTTTGCGGTTTAAGTTTGGCCAACTGTGTTGCGTCGTAGCTTTCCGTATATTTCGTAAAAACAAAGGGTGCGTTCTATGGGATGGTCCAGATCAGGATCAGTGATCCGAGATCACTCGGATCATGGTAGATCAAATGAACCGATGAATCCACTCTGGACAAGGATTCGATCGGTTCATTTGATCTACCATGATCCGAGCGATCTTGGATCTACTGATCCTGATCCGGATCATGGTAGATCAAATGAACCGATCGAATCCTTGAACCTTGAACCGATCGAATCCTTGAATCCACTCTGGACAAGGATTCGATTGGTTCATTTGATCTACCATGATCCGAGTGATCTTGGATCTACTGATCCTGCTGATCCGGATCACCGAAAGGAACGTACCCAAAAACAAGCATCTCGCGCATTCTCTTTTCACACTTAGCTGGTCAGTTTTCCGGTGGGGTTTTAGTTTTGTTAATCAACGTTTTGGAACTTTAAGTATTTAAGCCATAGTTTGTTAGTTTCCTTGAGTTTTCAACAGTGATTGCACGTTCAACACTAACGGGTAACTAGCCTTTGTAAAATCAACTTAGCCGTGCTTTAAGTAATACCGTAAATCCTCTATTAAGCCCCCCCTCTCAAATAAGCCCCCCCTTTTCAGAGGAGGAAAGTTAATAAGCCCCCCGGGGGGCTTAATAGAGGATTTACGGTAGATCAAGCATGAGGCGCAGTGTTTCATCACCCCCTGAGATCAAACAACGGGAAGACAGTTGAAAATACGACGCGCAGCGGAGTATTTTTGACGAATTTCGAGGTGTTTGATCTGGTGATGAAACACTGTGTCGAATGCTTGATATTACTTCTCAAACGAAATGATTTTAGGTGGAGAAATACGCTCTTCTCACACATGGTAATATGCCCGTCCAACCTCGCTTTTGAGTACAAGTTCTTTTGAAATGTTAATCAGACGATGTTTTCGTATTTGAATTTCAAAAGAATTTTTACTGGTAAACGAGGTTGGACGGGCATATTACCATCCGTGAGAAGAGCGTATTAAGGATGCAAAAATGAGCAGTTTTTCGTCTCGTTTCCAAACACTCATTAAACATTAATTTCCTTTGTATTTTCTTAATGAATTATTAATGAGTTTGAGAAGCGATAATAATTACTGTACCTCATGAACTATGAACTGCTTCTAGGTAGGTTATAGCCTGCGTAGCAAACGCCAGTGAACTGAAGAAGAGGGAAGGAGAGAGAGAAAACTAATAGGAAAAGTCAAGACTGCTGCGTCACTTAAAAAACTTTGGAAATTTTGCTTTCTACGCATGCCCGAACCTCCAGGTTAAAATGCCGCGAAGTGTACGACCTACGGTAAGCAGCTTTGTGGTAACTGTTTAAGCTCTTTATAGACAGACAGTGACTAGAAAACCGCTCGATTAGCTTTAAAACGCGTTTTTGGGCAAAATTCCCAGGGCGAATGGGTTAAGATTAAATTAGTCACACATAACTAAAACGAAACCCTGTCCGTATCAGAAACGAATTTCCAAACCCGAGCTACACCGCCGACCGAATTTGCAGTTTTTGTTTTTATTCTTGGATTCTCATCCACAATGAAGGGAAGACGTGAACGAGTAAAAATATATTTTCATGTCTCGCAAGTGCAACCACATTCAGTCATTTGCCGTTCTTTGAGCAACGAATGTTGCGCGATTGAATCGTACGTCAATTGCTTAAATACAAGGCCCATATTTTTGGGATTTATAAAGAATCAGATTTCACTTTATAAAAAGAACAAAGCTAAATAAACATGGAGAGATAAAGTGCCGAAAGCTACTTTTTATTTTGCACAATAATCCCTTATATACATGGAAACTGATCACGAGGCGTTTTTAACTTTCCCTCACTATAACCACTACTTTACTATGTAATCGTTCAAGAGCTTGTCTATACACCCGGCATGTGCCATCGATCTGTTTATCAACATTTATCATTCACTATTTACAAGGTGACATAACGTATTTTTCATAAAATAAGTTTATTTTTGGTTTAAACAATATAGACCCAGAAACACTTTACAATTATCTATACGGTGAAATATTAAGCAAGATAAATAATCTACTTATGCGTTCATTTTGGCAAATACCGATAAGTGTCCAATAATCCACGTCAAATCAAAAGACTTGACCAGAGAAGAAATTAAATAGAGCAACAAACGGATTAGCAAAATAATTTTTGAAGTATTTGTTGATGTTTACAACGGGGACTTCTAATAAGATAACAGCTCGACGTATTTTACTAAAAAGTGTAACCAAAGACCCACTTATATTCGAAGAAGCTACATATTTCAGGTCTCAGATACCCCCGGCCGGATGAGGGACCTTTTCTTGAAATTTCCTTAATTCAGGACCCGGAAAGATGTTTTACGTTTTTCGCGTTTATATTCAAAATGTAATAGTTTTTAATGTAACTGTTACTTTGAAGTCACAAAATGCACCGGTTTGTGAATTACTAGAATCTACTGTTCTACAAGGTTTTGATTTTAGATTGTGGTTTGGGTTGGCAAAATCTATTCGAATTACCGAGAAAACGGGCACCCTGACGGCTTCACAACGTGCTATAAGTGGGATGGTACCAAGGCAACTCAGTTGCATTGCTTGCACTTAACCCAGGATTACTTGAAGCTAATCGGATTTCGAACAATTCGGGTCCAGCCTTCTAACAACCTCATCCTTATGTTGCCCAGTCCCTAGGCAACATAAGGAAATAAGAGAAATTTCATGCTGATTAAAGGGCATTAAGCATTGACGCTTGGGTCCTGAAAAACGTTGAAAAGAAGTCACCCTAATTAATTGTAATGATAATCGCCAAAGTTAACACAGGCTATTTGAAGTCACCCGTCGCAAAACACACTCAAAAGGTTCTTGCAATTTTAAGAGTGCAAATAATAGCAGCTGCCAAGTTCTTTCAATGTTTCTGACAGTAATACGACAGTGGGCGAAACAAATTGTCCTGATATCTCTGAACTAGTTTATTCAATTTGTCTTCCTTGTTGAGCGTGACTGTGTTGCTATTACAGCTTGAATTCCACGCTGAAAAGCGGCATTGTAAGCCGGCATAAACGCCTGCAAAGAAACGACAAAATTAGCAACACAGACTCACGAAATTCTATCAGTCCCAAAAACCTTGAACGTGCAAACAAACAGAGAAGAAGAAACTCCGTAATTACAGTATCGGCTTAACGTTTGCCCTCGCTAGATGTAATTTTCATTGCAGTTTCTTCGAATAATACATCGACTCAACTACCCCAGGAGCCCAAGAGCTCCTGACGACACCCGGGTGGATAAGTCATCCCCTGCCAGACCCCCGTTAATTTGCCGATCAAACCAAATTAAAAGAAGACCGTCGCGAAACGCCAGTTATCGGTGATCACTGAAAAACGCCAGATGCGCGTATTTTGTCTTTTAAATCATTAAGTATGATTGATCATACGCAACTACAGAGAGAACAAACAAACTTTGCGCTCAGTCAAAGCTGTTGTTTAGCTCAAAAAGAAGCTTTTAGGAGGTAGCATGTACACAGCGCCACCCCCTCTCATACCCACACCATTAACCCTCAAGCTGTCGCTTACTTTTTCTTTTACTGCGGGATAGGTCTCAGAATAGAGAGACTACATCAAGTCTTTCAATGTACAAGCGGTCGGAAATAACAGCGGAAGGTTGGCTGGTGGGTGGACTAAAAATGTTTGGAATCCTTTGTAGGGGGTGGGGGGAGGGGAGAAAAGGTCTCGTTATGGCCGGAGTGCGGGCGGTTTCGTTGCGGCTAGCCACGAAAAAAGTTTCCTTCACGTCGCTCCAACAAAACCGTCACCTACAAGGCCTACAGATCAGGGAGATGAGATACTTGCCTCATCCCAGATAAGCTCTGCAAAGTGATCCAGTTTAGCACCATACTCTCTGAACTCTCCACTGAATCGGATATAAGACCACACTACAATGGCCAGCAGTCCAGACCAAATCACGAGATTGCACATGCGCACAAACGAAACAAGTCCAATCGAACCAAACACGGTCGCCAAAAAATAACCCAGCACCACAAGCGTGAAGAAGACTGCGGGTGTGCGGGCGGCATTAAAGATGTTCTTTCCATCGTTAAGCTTCTCAAAGTTTTCAAATGCCTCGTCGATTTCTTTGAGTAGTCTCTCGGCGTACTCTTTGCTGAATTCAATTCCTCCCATCTTGCGCGTTCCATGAAATATGGCTAGCGATGTTTCCTTGGCTTCGGCGTGTTTCTTTTCTAATTCATGAGGGGCTAAATATGGTGTGTCACCACCACAAAGCTGAAAAACAAAAACCATTATCACGTAATTGGACTATTCACAGCCTTTCTAACCTGAAGGAACAAGAAAAGTAGCGAGAAAACGAGGGCGAGAGATTTAGCCATTATGGCAGGCACACGAGGAATACGGGGAGCGAAGCAAGTGATGCGCGAGAGAGAGGAGGAGGGCACACGCGCAAGGAGTAGTAGTTTTCTCTCTAATCGCGCGCGTTATCCTCCCTCGTGGATAGCGCCGCCGTTTTTAATTTTGGCGCCAAAAACTATCTCGTGCCCATGATACGGGTTAGGAGTAGAGAGCGGGTGAGCAACGCGCGCTTCGAATACGAGAGAATACATAAAAAACACAACCTCGTTCCCAGGCTCTCTCTCCTACCCGTCGAGGGACGTCCGTAGGGAAGCGTAGGGACGGGTAGGAGAGAACCCTGGGAACGAGGTTGAAAAAAAAAAAAAAAAAAACCGGACACAAATCGACAAGGTTTTCAGTTCTTTTAACTGTAACGTTTGGAATGAAATATTTTTTCTACGTTTCACTCATGTAATTTGGGGGCCAAACAATGCTCTTTTAAATAGCGTACTTATCGTTCTTGAAAGGTGAAAGACGCGCGAGCGTGCAAAAGCAATGGCTGCACAGGGCGAGAAGGGAACTAGTCTTTACTTATGACTTTCAGGTGACTCCACTACAAGCTTTTTTCGCCGCTTGAGTAGAAACTAAAAGAAATCAATCGACTGTTAAAGCTCACCAATTCCATCCGTTTTGTGTAGGAGTCTTTTGAACTTGCCAGAGCAGCAAGGTTATTAGCTTCAGCTGTCGCCTAGAAAACAAAACCAAGATAAAGTACTCATCAAGCATAGCGGATAAATAAGGCAGCCTAATGTTTGATTACTAAAACAAGAATGGCAAAAAATACTCACTAATAACATGGACTTGGGCTGTGGCAGCTCTTCTCCTTGAAAAATTTTCATGTAGGCCTGTTACAAAAAGAAACCAGAGCTTATCCATGATTGTAGGCCTCTGTACATCTGGAGTGAGAAAGTACACAGGCTAACCATCGGTAATCAAAACACGAAATTGATCACATTGTGACTTGCACTGGCTTCACTATTTATTTTCATGCTAATAAGTCATTCCAGTTAGCACAAACAATTTTGCTGGGTAGCGTGGGCGAGTGGCCAGCGCGAAGAACTCGTAATCTCTGACGGTTCCTGGTTTGAATCACTTGCTGAATTTTATTCCCGGCCGTCTCGAGGTCAAATCCTTGCCGGCGCTCCCAGATTCAAGTCACAATCTGGCCACTAGCTGGATTTGTTCTTGGATGTACCAAGTTTAAATCCTTGTGGCGAGGCTTGTTAATAGCTAACTGGTTGTCTCCTGTCAGTTGTTTTATATTTAAGCAAGTTGTTCTGTTTGAATTACTTGTTTCTAATTATATGAGTGGAGTGCCTGTAAACTAGCTACTTAAAGCTAAGCACACCATAAACAAATCTTTTTATATATTCCTTTTTTACAGTTTTTGATTTACAAAGTAACAATTTTATTTACAACAATTATCAAGACAATAAACAAAGTGTTAATGATATATGAAATGAATCATATATGAACTGCGGAAATGAAATGAAATGAAGGTATGATCGTCGCAGTGAAACGCAATTTAAGCAATTGCGTAAAGAAGCCTGAAAAAAATTCAGGACTTCAACGGGGTTTGAACCCGTGACCTCGCGATACCGGTGCGATGCTCTACCAACTGAACTATGAAGCCACTGACGTTGGGAGCAGGTCAATTATGGGTTCATATGTTCCCGTGAAAGAAATGAGTGTTAATGATATATGAAATGAATCATATATGAACTGCGGAAATGAAATGAAATGAAGGTATGATCGTCGCAGTGAAACGCAATTTAAGCAATTGCGTAAAGAAGCCTGAAAAAAATTCAGGACTTCAACGGGGTTTGAACCCGTGACCTCGCGATACCGGTGCGATGCTCTACCAACTGAGCTATGAAGCCACTGACGTTGGGAGCAGGTCAATTATGGGTTCATATGTTCCCGTGAAAGAAATGAGTGTTAATGATATATGAAATGAATCATATATGAACTGCGGAAATGAAATGAAATGAAGGTATGATCGTCGCAGTGAAACGCAATTTAAGCAATTGCGTAAAGAAGCCTGAAAAAAATTCATTTTTTCATTTCATATATCATTAACACTCATTTCTTTCACGGGAACATATGAACCCATAATTGACCTGCTCCCAACGTCAGTGGCTTCATAGCTCAGTTGGTAGAGCATCGCACCGGTATCGCGAGGTCACGGGTTCAAACCCCGTTGAAGTCCTGAATTTTTTTCAGGCTTCTTTACGCAATTGCTTAAATTGCGTTTCACTGCGACGATCATACCTTCATTTCACAATAAACAAAGCTAGGGAAGTAGGTGAATTTTTTAAGTTAACAGTTCTTGGCCACCATCTCATTGTGTTATGGAAAGCAAATCGGTAATGCTTGTTCCTTGTCGAACCCCTTTGTCGAACTCCTCCCTTACACGATCACTAACTCTTGACACTTTCGGAAGGTTACTTTAACCATATGAAACGTTTGTTTATGTGTTCAAACAAATCACCATTTTGGTCTGACAAAACAACAACATACCAGTAGTCAGATATCACATTACAAAACTGTGATACAAAATAATTATTGTCTGGTCATGTTAGGAATTGTCTCAAACATGGTAAAAGTTGTGTCAGCCATTGTTTGGCAAATACCTGCTATTTACCCATGGCTCAACCTGTCATCAAAATTATCAACAACTATTACTGACCTTAAAATACTCCACCAGTCCTCGACAAGTAACTTCTCCTCCATTAATACTCTTTATAACTAAGTTATCAACGGAGAGAACTGAAGGCGTGATCTCTCGTAACTGTGTCTTAAACTCCTCATCAATATCTGTTAAGACAAATCAGATACAACCTCATTAAATAATTGGGTTTGTACTTTTTTGAGCTCTTCAAATTCCATTATTTTTCATGACTTTGTTCATGACCTTTCTAACTTTTCCAAGATCTTAGGTTTAGCTGTCACTTTCAAACATTTTTAGGACTAACCTTGTTTTAGGGTATTTTTGAACCTTAAACAGTTCAACAGACACAAACTCTGGTGTTCACCAAAATGCGTGCCGTTCGCGCTGTTCAATCACTTCTCTCTATCTTACATTGTCCTTGCCTTGTCATTGGCAGTAACTAATTTATCAAACAAGACTTTAATTTTCCATGACTTTCAAGGACCAACTATTAAATTCCATGACTTTCCAGGCCTAGAAAATGAAATGCTTAAATTCCATGACTTTCCAGGTTTTCCATGACCTGTACGAACCCTGAATAACAGAAATATTTTCATCAGAATCCAAATTTCCTCAGCCCTCAGAATCTTGAACCACGTGATGGTGAGCTCAAAAGGTAACCTGTCCAGCAAGAAAGTCTACTTGTCCTGGGCAACCAGATGGGACTAATTTGTAATTTGTAAACCCTGAATTACCTTCTCCCTAGGAGGTTTTTAAAACAACCAGAATTCCACTGGGGTGTATTTAATGCCAAAGTAAACGTATATAAAATTGAGGATACTACTTTTAATTCCCCTACTTGAAATGGGACTACCATTTTATGTGGTTATCCAAGTCAGAAAAAGGTCTAACCATTTGCAGGGCAAAGGCAGTACCTCATTTCTCAGTTATTTTAAGACACTAAGCAGAGGTCCCATCCCAGAAATCCAAGTGACAACCACCCTCTTTGTGGTCAAGAGCTGTTTCAACTGAGCTAGTTCTGTCACAGTCATCACAGTCATTAAGAAAAATACTTTTCAGTCAAAATGGAATGAATTTTAACATGATGCTACATGCTACATTTCACAGCTTGATGCTTTGAACATGACATTGAGAAACATCTTGTAATCCACAAACCTTTCAAACTTCCATCAAATGTGGGATTTGTGGCAACTTTCAGTCCAGGATGGGGCATCAAGAAGCAACCAATGTCACTGAAACATGACTTAATGTGCCTCCTTACTTGCATCAGTTCAGAATGTTGTTTTTCTGTCATGCGCAGACGTTTCTCCAAAATTTGGCTTCCTCCAACGGATCCATATGGAGCCTCATATGGAAAGCTCCAGTCTCGCACCAAGAATACTAATCTCTGAAATAAGATAAGAGATAAGGCAGAATGCTCATTGTCCTTATCTTATTTCCC
Organism: Porites divaricata; assembly: GCA_038088405.1. Lineage (NCBI taxonomy): Eukaryota > Metazoa > Cnidaria > Anthozoa > Scleractinia > Poritidae > Porites > Porites divaricata. The sequence continues at coordinate 29,387,876 of JBBMOI010000007.1, forward strand.
TAGCAAGTGCGCGTGACCTTCCATACATTGCCTCTATTTTATTCACGCGTGTAAAATTTGCGCACATACATTAAAATTTTCGCGACAGTGGAAATCCACCCTTAAGACTGGTTTTCACTAGCGATGGAGTCAGAGTCAGAGTTGTAAGCGGAGTCGTAAGTGTGATGGAATTGGAGTCAGAAGAATCAGAATGTTTCCATTTCTTCCAACTCCGCTTCTGACTCTGTCGCTTATGTTCAGCTTATGATCTACTGAAAACCAGATTATCAGAGTTGGAAGCAGAAGGATAAACCAATCACAGTGCTCGTTCCCAAGCTTTGTGATTGGTTTAGTTCTTCCACTTCTGCTTCCAACTCTGACAAACTGGTTTTCACTAGATCATAAGCGGAACGTAAGCCACGGAGTCGTAAGCGGAATTGGAATGCTGTTTTCACAAGATCATAAGCTCTATGCTTCTGATTACAACTCTGCCTACGTCACTAGTGAAAACCAGCCTTTAGCGACAGTTTGTAATAGCTGAAATTTGTTTGAGTCAAATGTCTGTAATTTTTGACGGGAACTAAGCAGCTGTCTGTAATAGCAAGGTGTCCGTAAGGCGAGAGGTGACTGTATACCAGTATGCCTTAAACTTGAATCGAGCTAGTAAGTGTGGCTTAAATTTCTTATAGTTTATTCTTATAGTTTATTATAATTATTTTTATTATTTGCTAATGTTTTCTTAGTAACTACAGAACAATAAAATTTGTACCATTACTCTACCTGAAACGGTATAATGTTGCTTTCCTCCATTGCCAGTTTCCCATACTCTGTAAAAAGCTGGAGAAATATAAGATACAGTGTACAATAAACTGTTTAAGAAACCTTCAACTCAGTGAATTTATCAACAACTTCATAACTATTGCCTACCTGAAGATGTTGAAGATCATCTTCTTGTATGTTCTGTGTTATGTTATAGACCTACAGACAAGGTGCAATAATGTTATAATAAACACAATTTTACAGAGGCTTGTACTGCAAGGCAGCAAGCTGGCAGTGCTCATTAAAAGCAACATTTGTATATTGGAGTCCAACATTATACTAAGCACCCACCCTAAAGGATGGCACAACACGTCCCCCCTCCCACCCCTTTGCTAAATAGGTTTTGCAGTAACCTAACCTATTACAGAAAAAGAAGAAACCCTAGGTTAGAAATGTTCGTAAAGCTAAATCCATATTCTTAAACTGAACATTGACGTGGGCACAAAACTCCTTCAGTCACCTCATCTTTTTCCCAACTTAATGGTAATGTGGGTGTCTTGGCTTAAAATGCTCAGAGCAGGAAAATGGAAAATTAAAATAAGCAGGGTGCAAAGAAAGTCAGTTTTACAGCTTGCCATACAGGCAACCTGTAGTCAGCATGTACTAGCCCAAAAGAGAGGGTTGATAACAGTTCTTTTGTTATTAGAATTCCGTAAAAAATTTCACTTGCCCTTTGGGCAACTTAAGAACAGAAGTCACTAGCCCAATAGTAAATCCACTAGTCCCGGGCCATCAGACATGGCTTTCTTTGCACCCTGATAAGCCTCCATCCTTGATTAAGCACCTACATGTATCTCCAGCAGCACAAAATTAAATAATGTGCCTTGGATGATTATTCAGATTTAGGATTTTATCCTTGTTATCAAAAGAAATTAGTTCACACTGATTTTGCAGTATACATCACCTGTGTTGAACTAGTCATGGTGCTGAGTGCAAAGATTGTTGCACAGTCTTTCACAGTTGAAGAGCTGTCAAATGCACCTTGAGTGTCCATTAACAATACTGCAACCTGTTGAAGAAACCATCACAATCACTAAATAAATAACATTAATAATAATAATAGAGAGATTAAGCATAGCGTTTACGGAAAATGGCAGACACGGGATTCAAGTTGAGACATTTTCCAAATGAAAAATGAGCATATAAAAACACTGAGCCTAAAACAATATTGAACATTATGGATAGAATTGGCGTGAATGTACCGATTTTCATGTAGTTATAATGATCAACAATAAACAATAAGTAAATGGAAAACTTGGTCATATGGTACAAATTCATGTTTGCCGTTTGCCATAAACATGATGCTTTAAACTTTCTAATAAGTAAAGAGGAGTAGCGGCATGCAAGTTAATGTGCTGTAAACCACTTTACAGGTGAATCACACCACATCAACTTATTTTCAGACTTTTTTCCTTAATATGTACATGTATGAACTCATAAGACTGAATTATTATTATTATTACAAGACAGCATGACAGGGCTGACATTTAAGGGTGGGGGCTGGGGACCTCCGCTGACTGCTAGGAGCATGATCCCCTACTACCTTCAGACAAACCAAAAGGAAAATAGAACAAAAAGAACTTCTGCAGCTAGCTGTACAATTCCCCACATACTAAATGCTTACAACCTGCCACCTGATCTAATCTTAGAGGCAGCCCTGAATGCTTACTTGGTGATTTTGTTACCTCTGCGTCTTGCATCCCTAACACATAAAAACCCCTAAAGACGTACAAGAGTTCATGGCACACGTCTCGTAGGACACAAAGATCGATTGATTGATTGATCAATCTGAAGATGTTTTTGTAGAATATCTTGTTCATGTGATTTCTGTAGCTGTTACTTAAAAAAGTATATTTCTTTTAGTCTTCATTGTGCTTCACAAAAAGAATATCTTTTATCTGTCTAGTCACATAAAGGCCTGGTGAGCATTTTCAATTTAGGACTAAGTATTGCTTTTTGAACTGGGACTCAATGGTTCTGGACTGGAACTCATGATTTGCTCACAAGATGAGTCTCAGGACTCAACATAACTATTTTCCACAAAATCACATGCCTAATCACTAAAAATCACTAGTCTAATGCATGGTTTGCTCAAGAAAAGGATACCTCCTATAGTTTTATTATCACACTGACACACTGAATGGAAAAAAAAGGAAACCTGTCTTGTTGCAGAATGTATATAATAATATACAACCAGTGGAGGGTCTCTAAATGGACACTTATGAAGAGACAATTCTACTGATAAGGGGCTTGACACAACACTGAATTCAAACTTTTTCCCACAAGAACCATTCCTGTAAGCTGGCAGCTCCACGAAAGAACAGACACGTTTTGACCTTACACCTTACTGACCTCTTCGCCACTGGGCAGTGTTTTAATGTAAGGCTTGCTCCAGAGAAGTATACCAGTCGTATCTCGCTCTGATCCCCCTCTCCAAGAAAAACCCTCCAGAGCTTCTTTTTCACCACCAATCCAGTCTGGAAATGTTCCCTGGTAAGAATTAAAATAACTGTTACATCAGCAAGGTCATTAATGGTCTAAAGTCAGGGTGCTCAACAAGATTTGAAGTAGGCATCTGCCCAACCTCAAGTAGGCAGCTGTGGCAAATGTATGGGCTGTAAACTAGCTAGAGAGGGAAAGATGGCAAATAAGCAGCTACAAATTCCAAAGTAGGCGGCAATCAATCGCCGGATGCCAGCTTCTGTTGAGAATCCTGATAAAGTTAAGGTTGAACAATATTTGAAGAAATCTTTGGGTCTAGTTAAATGAATAAAATCAGATATCTACATTTAATAAAATTTATATGTAATAGGAAACAACCTTCCAAAACTAAACTATTGATCATTTACAAAGTATTGACTCAGGGTTCATTTTTCAGTGAAGCGTGAATTGTTTTCAGGTTTTTTTTTTTCAACCACTTAGGTTGTTCATTTAACTGTGAGGATCCTTTCCACTTTCATATGTTTATCCACAGCTCAAAATATGAGTCATTTCATAGATTTCCATTTATAAATAAGAAGTGTTAAAAAATACAAAAAAATGTAAACAAAAAAACATACAAATGAATAAATAAGAACAAATCAAAAAGAAGTACTACAAGAAGAGAACCCCCATTGGTCCCCTAAACAAACTCTGAATTCTTATTATCAGCTGAAAAAAGTACCTTTAGAAACTCAATGCTTAATAAATTACTTTTTGAAGTGCAAAGTTCAATTTTGTCTGCCTGAAGAGATTGCCATCTTCACCTGTCTGTATCTGTATGTACAAAGAGGTTCGTATGTTCTGCCTTTTCATAATGGCTTTATGAAAAAAACATTGAAACAAAACGGAACCAAATATTTGCATAAGAAGATACCTCGGTTGTGCAACATTTCGCATTATATTGTCTAATGGCTGGAACATAGTACATTTTCATTTTGAGATATTTTTTTCATGCACTGTATTTTTGGAAATAATATCCTTTCACAGTCGTGGGTAAACAGTTTGCTAGAATAGTAGAAACTTTGCATTCGCTGAGGTCAGATCCCCCAACACTTCCACCTGTATCAATAAACCAACTCTAAATAATTCAAATTATAGGTTTATAATTATTTAACTTATTAAACAGAGCCGATTTTAAGGAAAATATCCATTAAAGAAAGTCGGGTTCACGTACAAACAAGCAATAAGGCAAAACCGTTAAGGGAAAGCGTGCTCATACTTGTACACTTATTAAGTTTTGATAAGCCTAAATATGAGGGGTGGCGAATGGTAAAATCCGAGACTCGCCGAGACGCCGAGATCCTAGTTACAAATCCGAGCCCGAGACTCTTTGGTAAAAATTTTCGAGACTCAAAAAAAGTAAATGCAAACCATGCAAAAACGAGACTTCGAGACTTATCAAAAACGCTTCCGAGATTTCGAGATCCTGCCAAAATTTTCCGAGACCCACGTTTTTCGAGGTACCATTCGCCACCCCTAATATGCACAAACATGTACAATTTCTTAAAATTAATATGATTCACCTCTCGGTCCAAGTACCGCAGAAAGAAGTCCAGTAAAAAGGACTTTCCCTTCCTAAAGGCACCCGCAACTGACACTACAGCAACCTTTTTATCTCTGACACTTTCATGAAGCAAGATGTCTTCCAAAGCTTTTTCGTCCAACTCAAAACTGTGACCTTCTGTGGCCACCACAACCGGCACTGGCCTCGCGCCCAGCAGTTTTTCGGAATCCAAATCACGTTCTTGGGACCGCGTCGTTGTATCTTTGCTCCCTTGGAAAAGTAAAAAGCAACTGCACGTTAAGCGAATAATTAATTCTATTGGATGACATGTGAGTATCACCGAGTATTACCATCGACTTGATCAACATCCATCTTGTTACTTGAAGTCGTTGAAATCGACCCTCGATTTGTAAATTTCCAAAATGGCCGCGCAACTACTTCCGATCACAAAGCATCATGGGATGGTCTTCCTGGTTGCAGAACTTTCTTTGGGAGGGGTCGGTGACATGGTGAAAATAAAAGAATTAAACATAGAATGGGCTCACTAAAGGAGAAAGGTTCTTTGAAAAGTAACATTTTCCCACCTTTTGCTGAAATTCAAATACCTGAAAATAACTTCGAGGTCAAGTTTCTGATTGACCTGAAAAATTTTGTCACGAGCATTCCCAGCCCTACTCTAGAGAAAACCGGTTCTTCCTTATTATGTAGAATCCTGGGAAATTTTCAAAACTGGCGGACATTTTGTGTTCCTCTTGCAGATTTTCTCCTATTTCGTTCAACTTCCTTGGAAAAAATGTCAGAGACCTATGGTAAGGCAAAATATAATCTTAAATGTAGCAGAAAGGTGTAGAAACAAATCCTGTGCTCTTGCAGCCGTGTTTACGGTTCTTGTTTTGGTTCAGATCCATATTTACGATGTACTTTGTACGACCATCGTGTTTTTTAAAATTATATTTATTTCCTTAGATTTCCTCTTCAAGTTTCTGGTGATCGGTAGCGCTGGAACTGGAAAGTCGTGTATTTTACATCAGTTTATAGAGGGAAAGTGTAAGTGACAGTGTTTTATCGTCAAACGCCATGACCGAGTTGAGCTATGTCAAAAGGAACAATTAATGATATTGATGCATAACTTTCAGCATCCCGCTACTTCGTCCTTCATCATCTTTGTCATTTCACACAAAGGCACGACATTAACCTTAACATTAACATGTGTTGTTTTTTGGGTAGTTAAACAAGATTCTAGCCACACCATCGGAGTGGAGTTTGGTTCTAAAGTCGTGAATGTTGGAGGAAAGTCGGTAAAATTGCAAATCTGGGATACTGCTGGGCAAGAGAGGTTCAGGTGGGTAAATCAACAAAGTAATGTTAACTCTATCAGCTTGCTCCGAGATGTACATATGCCTGCGAATATTGTTTTCTTGAGAGACACAATTTTAGGGGTTGCCATACAGATGGTAATTAGTAAGATGCTTAGCATCTATCTTTAAATAGTAAATTTATTAAACATATGTGTTTGCATTTTTTATATTATAGCTAGTGTTCCCTTTTATTTATAAAGACAGAATTTATCACGTAACCATAACAATAGTGATTTTTTCATGTGGAAGATAACATGTCACATGTGAAGATATCACGTTTTTATACAAAGCTCTGCTGTTATTTCATTGATGTTTACCGGTGTGTTTCATTGATGTTTATCATAATTACCCATATCAACGTCTCTCAACTTTGTTGTTATTTCTGACTTATAGCCAATCCTCTGCATGGAAGGATATTCTTGGGATGCTCTCAATTTTATTTTCCCTGTCCTCCAAAAACAGTCCCAATTTTCAATTTGATCTAAAACACAGAAAGAATGGGAATGAGTTCATAAGAGTGCTATAAATCGTAACTCCTACCTGTTTTTTGCATATAAAACAAATTTCACACATACCTGATGCTTCCATGCATTAAATAATTACATTATTTTGATGTAAAATGTTAGGTCTGTGACCAGAAGTTATTACAGAGGAGCCGCAGGTGCCCTACTCGTTTATGATATCTCAAGGTAAACTGTAAACAAACAACTCTAAAAAGTATGTTTATGATACAGTGTTTAATTGAAAATAATAGGGCCTAAATATACTTTGGTAAGTTGCCTCAAATTCTGCATTCTCAAATTTTGCCTGCATTTTTTCTACTTGTTATAGTCGAGAAACATACAACTCTCTAACAAACTGGCTGACAGATGCAAGGACACTTGCTAGTCCAAACATCGTGATCATCCTTATTGGCAACAAAAAAGACCTTGATAGTGATAGGGAAGTTACCTTTCTGGAGGCCAGCAGATTTGCACAAGAAAATGGTCAGTGAATGTATTGTGTAAAAACAGGATATTTTCTCCTGTTTACAGCATTTTCCAGTGCTAATAAAGTGGAACAATACTATATTCATGAGATTGCCATTATGGAATTATTATTACAATCAAACCCCGATTAATGGACACTCGCTTAATATGGACACCTCTTGATTAGGGACAGTTTTCTTTGCCCTTGGGGAAAGTCCATAAATTTTCTCTAAATTAAACCCACTTAATACGGACACCTGTTAATGCAGACAACGGACACTTGATTCTTACCCAATGAACAGATTCTCTTAGTAAGTTAACCTTGCTAATGCAGACACTTTATTACCATACTTTATGCTTTTCCTCCTCAACGGTAAAAAAATCTTCAGTTGATAGCAAGTCAATGTTCCCAGATCTACAGTACACTGGATACGATGATTTGTAGACATCAATTTCAGACTATTTTCAGGCATCAAACTAGGTATACAGAGAACGGTTTTGATTCTGATCAGTAGTATATAAATGAGCAATTTTTTTAGTGTTTCCGTGGATTTAGTCTACGGAATGACAAATTTGTGAAAGTTAGAGATCATTGTTTAATTTGATGATGCTAAAGTCCTCTTTTATTTCTTTAGTATTTTGTTGTTCAGTAGTAAAAGGTGTTTTTTGACTTTAATAACATGCATGACCTGCTTAATGTGAACAATTCGTTAATATGGACACTTTCTATGGTCCCTTCAGTGTCTGTATTAACAGCAGGGTTCGCACGCACCTTGAAAGTCCTTGAAGTTTAAAATAAAAATTCAAGGCCTTGAAAGTCCTTGAAAATTGTGGTCGATGCTGGAAAGTCCTTGAATTTCATTGCTAACTGTATAGTTTAAGTAGAACTCCAAAGGAAGAGGAACAAACACGGAAAGGCCTTCGGGATAAAATTACTCGTGTTGTGGAAAAACTAAAAAAGACATGGACTCAAGGCTCTTTTTTGAACTACATGGAGTTTTTGAAAAATCGGAAATGTATCCTTGAAAGTCCTTGAAAAGTCCTTGAATTTTTGGTGCTAAAAAGGGCACGAACCCTGTAACAGGGTTTGACTGTATTATAGTACTGCATACTAGTTTTTTTATGGGTTTACGATCAAGTTGCCTGAAAGTCATCTCACCCTACTCATTGCCATTAGTTAGTATACCAAAACACAATGAAAATAACATTTATGTCATTGAGGACAAAATTAAACACAGCATGTGAAAGAGACAAAAGAATAATGTAACCACAAATCAAGACAAAGTCAATGATGAAAAATGGAAGAAATGAAATTATTATTTTTTTTTTTATGTTTTAAAAGCTGCCCAATGTACAATTAACAATGAAGTGGGATCCCAGGACAGTGATAAATATGTCTTTTTGCTGTTATAGCTAGATTCCAATGGGAGTGTAGCAGTTTTTTGTGGGGTTTAGTGAGGTGTCACTGTGGCAGTCTTAAGGGAAGGGTTGACTTGAATACTAGTTACTTGTGTTGAAAGAACATATTCTCCCATGTTTGTATTTTAGAGTTGATGTTTTTGGAGACAAGTGCTTTGACAGGAGAAAATGTTGAAGAAGCCTTCTTGAAATGCTCAAGAACAATCCTCAGCAAGATAGAGACAGGTATTGTATTAAATACAAATTTTGCAGTACTGTAATGTTTGAATAATAAACTTGACTCAGTTTCTTTACTCATCGACCCTTCCACCTTCTTGTCAACTTTTGACTCAGACCAGTTAGTGCATATCCATTGACATTGCAGGAAAGAGCATCTTAAAATTGAGAAATTTACCAAGTGTAAAGGTCATGCATTAAAAACAAGTGGAAATATTGCTCCGGGAAGTCATGTTATTTTACTGATGTTTAGATAAGTTGATAATAGATAGATCGATAGACGGGGTATATTGGTTGAATCAAACGTTTTAAATTTTTGTCTAAAGATTACAGTGGTCAATTTGTGTAAAGTAGGTCTTAAAATGAGGGAATGACTTTTCAGAGAACTTGGATCCTAAATTTCTCAGCGAGGGTGAGGCCATATCCCTCTCTCCACTACCACCCCCTCACCCACCTCTCCTCCATGAGAGTGCTCCTCTGGCCTTAAAGTATTGAATAGATGCCTAGAAAACGAACCCCAGCTGGCTTCTTGTAGAATATCAGTCAGACTAAATCAAAGAAATTATAAAGCAAGATAGTGAGATTTGCATGCGACCAACTCAGTCACTAACTTAAAGCCTTATTCCTTTACCCATTCATATTTTTATTTTTCTCTCCACAGGTGAACTGGACCCCGACAGAATGGGATCAGGAATACAGTATGGAGATCCATCTCTTCGAAGGTCAATACGCCCAGGGAAACAGGAAGAAAGGCAAAAATGTGCTTGCTGATAATCCTCTACCAATGTTATTCGTTTATTTAGTAGTAACTGAAGTCAGTGGTACCTATCTCTAATGAACTGCAAAGCATTTAATGTAGTAACTGCATGGTAGTGATACCAAGATTGTCATGTTATAATGTACTTATTGTTAGAGATGGGTTGAAACATATACTGCATTTCAAAGTTTGAATCCTTTACTAAAAGTTAGAGAGCAGATAGTTAGCTGGTAAAATGACTAAAAAATCTTCCTTTTGGTAAGGTAGTTGCTTTTTATTCTCATCAAATCAATTAAAGTTCAGTATAAAACAGAATGTCAGTTAGATTTCCAGTGAGTTGCCTCTGCTCAATAGAGTTTTGAAAAAAAAAATTGTTTCTTCTCTAATGTATGGCTAAAATGGAGACACATACATTCATCATTAACCACTGCAGGTCCCTCTCCCTGTCTGGGAAAGGGCAGACACCTGTTTCATAGATACCGATAGTAAATTAAACATTTAAGAGACAATAGTGTTTTTGAACTGTTGAATATTAGCTGTTCATTACCTCCAAGAAACCATTTGTTTCTTGCATGGCTTAATGAGCAAATAAAATAACAGTTACTGCAATGCTTGTAGATACCTGCCACTACAAAGAAATTGAACAGGTCATCAACTGCAATAGATGTTAGAAATATCTTTTTACACGTCATTGCTCAAATTGAAATGCAGAGAATGGAATTAGGGCATGTTTGATTGACCATATTCTGGAATAAGAATACATGTAATCATCTGTTGGCATTCGTTACATTGCAATATCTAGAAATTTACTTGAAAACAAAATTACGATGTATGTAGAGTTTTTAAACTCTAGAATGGACCAAACAAAGCTTTCGCATAATTCTTATTTTGGAATATGATCAATCAAACCCTTGCTTAATGTACAATACTAAACTTCTTTGATACTGTTTATTGCACTGTTGGGGTATAGGGTTGCAAGTTATAGTCATAAACTTTGTAAATAATTTATGCAAAGCTTAAAAGTAAGACCTTTTTTACTCACACTGAAAAATGAGTGAGACCTCATTGTCATAATTTAAGGTAGAATAAAGACTTTTATTATATAAACACCAATGAAACACCAGGTGAGCTTTGCACAATAACAGGATATCTTCACACATGAAAATAACATGTTATTTTCACACATGAAAAGATCACCATTGCTATGGCTACATAATAAATCGCACCTTTTGTGGCAAAAAAATATTTAAGTGAAATGGTTTGGCATTCATTGGTGTTTATATAATGAGAACATTACATGGCCCCTTGGAAAATACAAAATTTCTCTTCTTGTGTTGAAAAATATTTCATGGGTGAGTGCAGCGAACACGTGAATTATTTTTCAACACTTGAAGAGAAATTTTGTATTTCCTCGCATCCATGTAACATCCTCTATATAACTGACATTATAAACAAAATTAACTAGACAGCCGTGACACAGTCCCTTCAAACTCGACTAAGAGCCTGAGGCTGGCCTCGGTCTCCTCAATCTCTCTTACTCCACACTCATTTAACCCTTTAGCCCCAATATCCACATGCAAATTCTCCAAACTGATCTCCATACATTTCCTTTAAGAATAAGTTGAGGGAATTTGATAAACGATCATGGCATTTTCTCTTTGGTGATCATTTTATTGGTTCTCATAACTTTATCTCTTGACAATGTATGGATATCGTTAGGAGGGTTAATGATGGAGTAGCTTTTGGCTGAACGTTCCACATTTTTTTTGGTAACTAAATGAGGGTTCATGTTGCAGTAAACTTCAGTTTTCCTGGATTTGTATTCTTGATATCAGAATTGAAGAAAAGTTTAAACCATGCAGGGAGGCGGGGGGATAGTATTGTGTTTGATGAATTACTTTCTCTGGCAGAAACAACAGTCTGCTGTTAGTCTGCTTAGGTAAGTATAGCCTACAGCAGCACAACATTATTTGGAGTGAATAGGGTAGGAAAAGCTTTATTTTTACTGTTACAATTAAGCAGAAAACATGAGAAATGTCATTGGGGACAAATGATTTTTGTTGCCAACAGTAGTATCCACCTTGACCCAGCTTGTGAGCAACTGGAGCCTGGTGTTCTCTTTACAGAAATAGTGATCTGCATACTACAGTACATCTTTTTGCACTTGCTGGCTTTGATTCTGTTGTAATTAACTTTGTACTGGTTATTAAAAGGAGCATCCTAAAATAATATGTTAATGTACAGAGTTGTAATTGGTTGCAGAATGAACTTTAAAAACTTCCTGTTTTGTTTGCAAAGAATAATTCTTTATTGGAAAGTTAATGAACATTAATTTTTACACTCAAACAAGCAGTGTTGTCAACCTTCTGGTTTTCCCATTGTAGGCAAAGCTTTGAGAGGATTTGCTACAATCTTCCAAATTCGCCTAAACGTTGTCTTTTGTTGGCATCGGTAGTTGACATGCAACAAATGTGGCCTCCAATAAAAATCCCCACATTTTGTCCTGGATTGAGAAAATCTTAAAAAATTAACTACTAAACACAGCAGTAAAATCAAAAGCTAATCCTATGGAAATTTTTGAACTCAGGCAGAGTAACTAACTCACACTAGTCCAGTGGTTAAACCAATACAGAAGTTACCGTAAATCCTCTATTAAGCCCCCTGGGGGGCTTATTTTTTTCAAGCACTTTTGAGGGGGGGCTTAATAGAGAGGGTGGGCTTATTTAATTTAGCGAAACGCATCACCTGTAGCAAAAATACCGTGGTATGAGACAGAGTAGACTTACACGTTGTACAATTAAAGTCACTGTCAAAAGTATTTAATTCACTTGTGGGAGCCTAAAAGTAACAAAAACAAAATTCTTATTCTTCAAAAATGCGCTTTCTGCCTCATATTCTTCGGTAATTTTTATGAGAATGGTTACTTGTATTGATTTGTCGTACACAACTTACAAACTAAAATCTCTGGAAAACTCCTCTTCACCGACAGGAGCAAGGTTTCTCAAGGACGGACTTGTGGTTCCCGGGCTGTACACTGCTTTGTCTAATGACAAGAAAATGGTGGCAATTCTCCACAGAGAGCTAGAGTGCAAAATTGAGAAAGTTAAGCATATGAAGTTGGAGGTCCTGCCGCCAAAGACCAAAAACAATATGAACTGCCAGCCTGAATAAATCATAACTGATCAGTCCAGGTTAATCGTTAATTTTTTTGTGAAGAATAAGGATCGGGGGAGGGGGAGAGGGGGGGGGCTTAATAGAGAGGGGGGGCTTATTAACTTTCCTCCTCTGAAAAGGGGGGGTGTATTAGAGAGGGGGGCTTATTTGAGAGGGGGGCCTTAATAGAGGATTTACTGTAATTAAAACAGACATGCACTGCATACACAACACACTGTTAATTATTATAATAATAATATTATTGTTTTTGTGACTACCATTTTTAAAACTAAACTCAAGGCAAGGCAGCACTTTCAAAAGCACAACACTTGTCCCCCTTGTCATCGCAGGAAATGTCTTTTGATGTCCTCTTCTTTACAAAAGTTTCTTTGATACTCAGTCATCCACCAAGTTTTAGGAAATGCAACATCGGCATCAAAATGTGCTGGCTTTTCATTTCTTTTGACTGCTTCCTCTTGGAGTTGTACCTTTCTTGTTACTTCTTCTTGTCTTCTTTTCTGAGCACGAAGAGCAGCTGGATAGACCTGTTGAACAGATTATCATCACGACTGTAACATGGGCAATGCAACATGTAAATGTGACACGTTTTTAATATATTTTGTCATGTACTGCTTCCCAAGGTCCTGAATGGGTGAAAAGCACATGCAACCAATGTAAATTTGTCACTTAACTTTGGCCCAAGGCGTAAAGAAATTAAGCTAATAAAATAATGCATGGTTCAATTTGACCTGTAACATCCAAGATTTGAAATAAAACGTGAAGTCCTCTACGGAAAACATGTTAAATTCACGAAAAAATGAGAAAATATTATCATGGAAAGAAAACTCAGACAGGATCACCACATTAGTATACAGGAAATTGGTCAGATGTTTATAATTTGGCTCAGAAATTGGATAATTCCGTTCAAATTGTCAAGATAATACCGGTCACGCATGATGGAGGAAAGTTGTGCGGGGTAGGCGAGTTATCCCTAGCCAAGCCTAGCACCACCCTCCCTCCATGTAAACGGGACCTTTCACTTGCCTTGATTCCCTCCGTCTTTAGTTCTTTAAATAAGAAACCCAACTGTATTAAAAACTAAACTACCTCTAGGCTACGTACCAGTCAAACTGTCGTGAAGATTGAATGTTACAAAAAAGATAAGCATTTAAATAATAAATTTAATTTATCTGCTCTGTTTATTATTTAACTTACTTCTCGCTGTGAAGCCAATACGTTGTGCGTTTTCCACATGTCCACAGGTCCTTCGTTAGCCATTCCATACGGTAGGAAAGGAGCTCTGTTCTTTTCTTTATTAGAGTGGCGATTTTTTTCGGGCGAAGTCGACCGCGAACGTTGTTTTCTAGGTTGTTTACGAGCATCTTTCTTTCTGCGATCACGTTCCTTTGGTCTCGACGCGTCTGTGGTAACTCGTGAATGTTTTGGTTTTACCTCTTCGTCTTCCTCGTATCTCAGCCTCTCAGGAAGTACTAAAGCCTTATCAGCGGCATTATCATGCTTTTTAAGGTCCTTGCGTTCCTCTTCCCAAGCTTCTTTTGGTCCCTGACGGTCGATTATTCTCTCATCACGGGGAGGCATTTCGCGACCTTTACGTCCTCCGTCGTAACTTCCATCGTCTGCTGGAATTTCTTCAATATCTTCGTCTTCACTATCACTCTCCCAGCTCCAGGGTTGATGCCGATGCTCCACCGATCTACGATCTGATCGATACTGAAGCTTACTAATAAACTCTTTCTTACTGTAATCGTCCCATGAAGGCTCTTTGTAAGCTCGCCTATATACAGAACTAAACACCATTTTGACAACAACGCCAAAGCGTGGGAGCAGCGCAGTCGTGACACTGAATGACTGGCTCTACATTCTGATTGGTCAATCAGATTTCCAGTCGTCATGGCCGCGTGTTCCCGCGAAAAATTACGTTGTAAACAGAGGGAAAGAAAGAAATTAAGGCATTTTTCTCGATTTTTATTTGCAGTGGAGTAAATTTAAACTTAAGGCTTTAGGGCCAAACCCTTTTTTCACAAAAATAATGATCTGTCATCATAGACTGCAGATTCAAGCAGATTGCGGGTCCATCAGGCCAAGTTTGAACCAAACGCCTGGGGAAGTCCAATTCTCATGGCTCAGTCAATTCCAAGGAACATTTAATCCTGGATTAGCCATAACCGGCTTTCCAGGAACCGGGGCCTGGCGGTCAATAAGGGAATAAGGTATAATAGCTGACTATTCCCAAATCGTCTTCGTTCCTTCCTAGGATAGATAGAAAGAGACGACTGGGGACGAGTCAGATGTAATAATGTTCAAATCTAATTTATAACATAGCGCGCGTGCTTGCCCTATATAGGTCCTATCATGGATAATAGAAAGACTATTATCCATGGTCCTATTGAGCCGCTATGAACAAAATCTTTATTTACGCACGCCCGTGCGTAAATAAAGATGACGTGAGCATTTTTTTTTCACCTGTGCAGTTTTCCTTCTCTTTAAAATATGGAAGAAACCAGCGAAGAACTGCCGAATTTTTCAATCGGCATTGACCTGTTACGTTCTGATCCAACAAGCAGCAAAACTAAAGCCGAATTCACAAAAACTCGCAAGTTGCCCGTTTCGCAAATTTGTCGAAAGAGTAGCTGCAGCAAATTTTGGCTGAGAGACATTCACTGGGAACAGAAAAGACACCAATTGGTCATTAACAACAATTAAAGGTAAAATTTCGGTTTTTATTGTTGTTTTTAAATTTATTATGCACTTTTGTTACCGTCGAACAATCCGACTAAATCACGAAAATTTCTCTTGCAATAAAAAGACAAATTACACAAGAAGACAAATTTATTACTCATAAAAACAACTGCTGCCAGGTCTTCTCAAGTAGCCATAATGACCAGCCATTGCTCGTACGTGAATGTAAAGTAGGATGACAGTCGTCTTCGCTAAAAAAACAAGTTTTCTGGATTTCGCCAAGTAAAACATAAACATCTTCTCAGCGCCGGATCCAAACCATACTCCACGACGTCTTACGAACATGTGACGGTATTTTAACTTTAGGTTGACTTTAAGACACTTTCATCTTTGTTTCTGCTTAGTTTCAAATTGATCGTTAACGAATAAATAAGCAAATTTTCTTTCTCAGTTTCACAGAAAGATTTTTCTTTCAAACTAGGCGATTGTGGCGTGTTTGCAACCAGCCAGTAGAAGCGTTTGTTTTTCTGTGGCGCGCGTTACGAGAATTTTGCAGTTAATCAAAAAGGAAGCATTTTTGTCAGCTCTGTTATAAAAGAATTTGCTCATGCTTTTAGCTGTGCGTATATCGAGTTATGGATGCACTTGGGAAGTTTGGAGAGCACTCAAGAAGCTAGAGTTGCACTCGGCTATCGCCTCGTGCAACTCTTACGCATCTTTCGTGCTCTCCAAACTTCCCGCGTGCATCCATAACTCGATATACGCACGCTAAGCATGAACAAATTCTTAAATATAATGGCTCAGTCAACTCAGTCAACAAGCGTGCCCCGGGCATTTGTCGGGCATTTCTCATTTTGTTTTGGAAAAGCTGCAAATGTCCGGAGGAGGGGGTAAAGGGGCGAAGGTCACGCTTTGAATTGCTTGAGCCATTAGAATTGGACGCTACCAGGCCTTTGGTTCAAACTTGACCTGATGGACCCGAAATCTGTTTGAATCTGCAAAAAAGGTCACAGTCACTGATCCGATTAATCTCAAATTTGTACAAATGGCAAACGCAATTCCGGGACGAAACTTACCAGTCTGAATTCTGCGTACCATTAACCCAAACTGAATTCCGCCTGGAAAAGCGTAAGACAAAAAAGCAAGGCTGATTTTACAGTCGGGAATATATTATCTTTTGACCAATATTTCGGAAGGCACGGCCTTCCTTCTTCAGGGTCTTACAAATAATGAGACGTTACAATTTGAAAATAAGAAATAACGTGCAATATGATACTATGATAGCAAGTGAACGTTCAAAGCAAAGACCGTTGAAGTAGTGATTGAAAGAAATTTGAAATAGAAAAATAGAAAAATAAGTGATAACAAAGAGAAGGAAAAAAATATAGTATTACATTTCATCTTTCTTATTAATACCTAAAGGTTCAAGAGTTTTACCTCTCTCGATGAGGTATGCCTCTCTAGCTTTTCGTACACTGTCTCTATTAGATTTGGTAAGCTCTAGTGGGATGAGAGTGATGTCGTTAGCAGAGTGATCATTGGTAAGAAAGTGTTCTGAGACTGTGGTGGGTTTAGAGATATTAGATGGGTTATCAACTGGTCTGCGGTGTTCGTTGAAGCGGTCTTTAAGTCGTCGTTTGGTTTCACCTATGTACTGTTTGGAGCACTGGTTGCATTGTATCATGTAAATGACGTTTTTAGAGTTACAGTCAATGTGATTAGTGATAGGTCTGGTTTCGCCTGTAGCGTGGAATGTGTATGAAGTTTGTCCGTCAGATATGTATTTGCAAGTGAGACAGTTTTTTCCGCAAGGGTATGAGCCACGGGGCTGGTTGTGTTGTGCAAGGTTGCGAAGTTGAGCCCTCACTAGAAAATCACTGAGGTTACTGCTGCGTCTATAAGCTACAATGGGTGCAGCTTTAAAGACGTTGTAGCAACGGGGGGATGAAATAAGGATGTGAAAGTGTTTGCGAATAATGGATGAGATGGAACGAAGGGCTGGGTTGTAGGTGATAACAAAGGGAACACGTTCTGGTTTGTCCAGTGTGGAAGTGTCAGGGGGCGTCAGTGCTTCTGTCCGTGTGATATTGTTAACTCGTTGTATTTCCCGTTGAAGGAAATATTGGTTATAACCACGTTTGTGAAGATAGTCAATAAGTTCATTGGTGCGTAGCGTGAATGTCTCGTTGGTGGAACAAATGCGGGGGAGTCTAAGAGCTAGACTAAAAGGAATAGAACGTTTGGTGTGTATGGGATGACATGAAGAATGTAGTAAGTATTGGTGTTTGTCTGTAGGTTTGGTGTAAAGGTCAGTGACGATTTTGCCATTGCGAAGTGAGACGTTGACGTCGAGAAAGGGTATGGATGTGAAGGAATGGTCGCATGTGAATTTTATGGTGGGGTGAATGTCATTGAGAAAGGAAGTGAATGTGTTAAGGTCCTGTACTGATCGTGTCCATATCATGAAGATGTCGTCTATGTAACGCCACCATATGAAGGGTTGGAAAGGGGCACGTGATAAGGCGTCCGTCTCGAATTTAGCGAGGAAAAGGTTGGCGTATGAAGGAGCCATCCTTGTCCCCATAGCGGTACCATGTGTCTGTAAGTAATGTTTGTCGTTGAAAGAGAAGTTGTTCATAGTGAGAATCATGCGTATGAGGTCGCAAAGTGTTTCAGTACTGATGGGTGAAGCGTTGTGGTCGCGTGTATTGAGAAAATGACGACAGGCATCAATACCTTCGTTATGAGGAATGTTGGTGTAGAGGGATGACACGTCTAGGGTGACAAGAAACGCGTTTTCGGGTAGATGCCCAAGATGCTCCAGTTTGTTAAGAAAGTGTGTAGTGTCTTTTATGAATGAATGTGTAGTATGTACTAAGGGTTTAAGATGGTGGTCTACAAATTGTGAAATACGTTCAGAAGGGTGACTGTTGCTGGAAACAATGGGCCGGCCGGGGTTGCCCGTCTTATGTATTTTGGGTAAAATGTAGAAACGTCCGGGTTTAGGGTTAGACTGTATCAGGAAACGTTTAGTGTTGTCGTCAATGATTTTGTCACGAAGCATGCGTCATCCCTCTATTGTTTTAGAGTTTTTCAGCTGCCATCTTGTATAGCCATCTTTTTTGGAAAAAAAAAAAAAAAAACACCGTGCTGAGTAGTTGAAATTGTTAATGGCAGCGAATTTCGTACGATTCGTCATGCAATATTGTCCGTAATAATTATATAGCAACTTTTCTCCTTTATCACTTGTGATGGTGACTTGAAACGGCACTCTTTTCTCAGAGAAGACGAAGTGATTAATGATCATGCAGATGAACGGACAGGTAATTAGCAAAAATAAATGGTTTAAACCGTCCTTAGATGCTTTTCAAGAGGCTGGAATAGGAAGGTGTTAACTAGATCCAAGAAAAAAAATCCGGTGAAGCATTTTCGAGTTGACTGGCGCCATGTTGATCGTTTATGTGTTATCAATTTTGATGAAATTGGACAATTCTGGAGTTCAAATGAAGGCAAGTGCATGTTTTATTATATTAAACCGTGCTAGTAAGACAACTATTTAAAATGCTGCAATATCTGTCAGGACTTTTGGTAATAGCAGATTTGGAAAGTTTAATTGCTCTCGAAATTGTTTAATGATGTTTGTTAATTTTAGAGATTTAATTGACAAAAATTTGGGGTCACAAAATAACTTCATGGTTGTAAGTAACAAATATTTTAGTGATTGCCCTTGATGGCGATAAAAAAAGTGCCATCATATTTTGCCGTGAAATCACAGGGTCCAGAGGAGATGTATTTGTCGTTAGAACATCAAAACCCGTCGAAAACCTCTGAAAAAATGGGTTATTTTGATCGCGTTACAGTTTCCTCACACATTCTATATACCGCAAGCCAAGAGACTGAGGGCTCGCAAGATCGGCTTACAGTATAAAATACGGAGGAAACAAACTTGGGGCCGAGTTTCGAATCCTTGAAACTCAGATAGAATTGAATGAAATCGCCTGACTTTACTAAGCTGACCTAGAATTGTTGTGTATTTGCCAAATACTGTATAAAAACGGTATAAAAAAGCGTTCAAATTAATTTTCGGCGGCCGAAATTTGCGGCATGGAGATAGCGCTTTCGTTCGCTGTGCAACGCAACAGATGGTGACGGAAATGACATAGTAAAGTAAATGCGCGCAAGATCAGAGCAATAAAAGGGGATGGTAAGCCAACACGACTTTTACCTCATGCCAAAATGCTGCTCGTTCCAATAAAGTTTTTTGTGGTAGATTTCCTCTCTTTTCATTGTTAACATTCTTATAGCAATAGTTAGTATTAGCCAGTTAATTTTATATTTTTTTTCCTGTACTTAGTCGGTGGTTTATACCCGTGTACTTTTAAAAGATGTCATGTTGCTGGCATTGTTGAACATTTCAGCCACGGCAGGTGCTTGTTGCGTTTCTATTCCGTTATGGTTAAATAAATTATCCAAAATGCAGAAATGGCAGTTTAAAAAACGAGCACCATTGTTCTTGATTCGCGAGATTTTAATACCTTGAAAAACGGTGACTCGTCAAAATCGCAAAATATTTCTATACTTCTAAATTCACGAAATTAAAGTCGCGCGAAAATAAGCGATAATAAGGGTAAGTACTACTTTTATCAAATTGAGCTTTTACCATCTCGTAAAGAGAATACTTTTTCAACTAATGATAAGAATAATTTGATTAACAATTTGTCGCCGCGAAGGCGACGTGAATATCGGCGAATAGTCACCGAGACGAAGTCGAAGTGACTATTCGCCAATATTCACGTCGCTTTCGGCGACTAATTGTTTTAGTATAATTCCATTGATGATTATTCGAGAAAATAAAATTATTGATCAATTTCCGACACCGAAACATCAAAAAAATCTGGCTGCCATTTTGAAACTACTAGCCTTCAATGCTATAATCACCGCGCGGTGATTATACATGTAGCGGGATAAACCGAAGCTCCTAGCCAATCCCACCGCTCTATTTTCGATAATCATCAATGTAATTATACTAAAGATAAATAGTAAAATATGTTCAATGGCATTAACAAAAATTTGGAACAATTAGCTCTTACCGTGTTAGCGACCCGTGTATAGTTTGTCAGGGTTGAAATTAAACTATCGGGGCATTAAAAACGCTATCTGGAGTCAGATTATATTGCGAACCTGTTATCGTCTAATTGTTGCGTTTGTTTTAGCTTTTGGCGTGGTGTGTAACGCACATAGGTTACCCAGTTAGAACCACACTGACGAATACTGTAAAATTACAGTGTTTGTTTGGGGTATAGTTCCGAGTTTATGAAAAATAGTGCATAAAAATCAATCAAAATTATTCTGTAGTTAGTTGTTGCTGTCCTTCGTTAACATTCACCATCATGGTAGTAATATTAATGCAGTGACACCTGTTTTCTGCCACTCATCGTTTGAGTGTGAACAGGTAATCATGTAATCATGACGACGATGATGAGGGTGATGATGGTGATGACGATTCTAATGGTAACTATAACGTTAGTTCAGTTTGAGCTTGACACTAGTGTGTGCTCTTCTGTGGGCCTAATATACGGCCCCATGAAGCAAAATATATATCACTCACGAATTCTCCCTCCAGATCCCGCGCGGCTTTTTCCTTTACCCTGTTGGTCATTCTTTAGAAAGTTTCAAAACGGAAAGAGAACTGCACAATTACAACAGTCATCCTTACGCCGTAGACACATGTACATTCTGCTTTTAGGGGAGAGAAGTTAACAGTCATGTATTTACTAATTGGAACCTATGAAAGTTTTCATACGGCACCTTAGAAACGAGAAGAGAGCTGAAGCCAAATACATCTCGCAGTCGTTTCTGGGATCGTTACTGGAGACGCGCCAGTCAGCTATTGGCCAATTTTTTCCCTGTCCCTAGTAACTGCCACAGAAGTCTTTGCGAAAGTTAACTCGGTCCAGTTTCCCTGTCGTTTCTAAAGTGGTGAGTTGCATTGTATAGAACTTTGTCACGCGGCGGCCATTTTGTCTCACCAGATTTAAAAAGCTTTCATGCACGGCTATCCTCGTGGAGAGAACGAGGCTAGCCGTGCATAAACAAAGCTTTTTAAATCTCCTGAGATAAAATGGCCGCCGCGCGACAAAGGTCTATTGCATCAGTGATCGGCCAACCGGAGTATTGTAGTATTTTCTTTCCATTCAGGACGTTTTCTAATTGCTTATTTCCCCCCCTTTTTTTAACAGAAGAACTCTCTATGGTAGTGGAAATTCTTTTCTTAAAATGTGTTTTCTTAAAAAGTACTTTGATGGAACTGTATCAATGGGTCCGTTAAACAGTTAATTCATTCTTCCCGTTGGCAATCAAATTGTCAAATTATTTTTCCAACAGCAAATATTCAGTTTTCATTTTCTTTTTAAACCCGCTATTCATTATTTATTTTTTCCGCTTTCACTTTTAAAGCTTTGGGTGTAAGCTGATTGGTCAAAGGCTGATACTAAGTAACTGCCATTGGTAAATAATTTGTTTAAAGACTCACTCGTCATGTTGATGTAATGATAGGAGCTGTTTCGAGGTGTGCACAGTTCTATCAAACTGCCACGAAAGTATTGTCATTTTTTCGTTATGTTCTTTCTTTGTATCTTATGGTTTACAATCAAGTTGTTCTGTCCGGTTCACGGGCAATTTTGCAGTCCAAGTGTAGGTTAGTTTTGTCAGACCTATCTGATAGTTCCCTGACTCTCATTAAGATACTTGGGACAATTTAAGCAGTTAAGAGTACCTTGTTTAAAACAAAATTAATTACAGCGATAAAAAACCAACTTTCCAGTAAGTAACTTGCAGATTTCTCACTTTTTCATATTCACTAGTCTATGGGCTTAACATGTTATAAACGGTTTCAAAGTAAAGGACAGGACAGGTTTATACTAAAATAATTTTAACTGTATTTTTTTTATTTATTTGTTATTGCCAGCTAGGAATGTTTAGGATAGGCCAGTTTAAGTCTCATAAATGATTTTATTTCAATTCTTTACTGACTTAAAAACTTATCAAACAAGGTCATTTAGTTGTATTTACCATTTAGTTGTGTTTACGTTTGAAGAACATGTTGGCTTTCGTGTGTTACGCTGTTATACCTATTAAACATGTACAGTATTAAAAATATGTGCTTTTAGTGGAATCCGATGTATTTAGAAATAAGGAAAACATATTCAACTCCTGATTGCTTGTGACACATGAAAAGCCATTTGTAGTTGGAGTACTCATAGTGTTTATTTGGAACGTTGTTCGTTTTAGTCATTGAAGTGATAATTAATTGACAACTTTGGTCTCGTGAGTTTTCTGTAAAAGATGTAAACCAAATATGAATCACGCTCATACTTATTGAGCTTAAGGATTTACAAGAAAGTTGAGATAAATATGAATCGGGAAGGGTTTTATAAGGGATATAAATAAGTGTTTTGGAATAATTTGATCAGTTTCAGATCGGTGACCAGCGTGCAGTGCTATTTACTTTCGCTCGATTCACTCCTGTCCTGGAGTGGGTGACAATTAATGGAGAATTGAGTCAGTCGATATTTCAACTCAAACAACGTGTATTTACAGCCACAGAAATGTTATAGTTGCTGGGACAGGTCAACAAGACTGACATAGACCAACAAATAGAAACCTTATTTAAAGAAGCCAAAAAAGGGCGTAATAAAAATGAGAGGGAACTCCAATAATAGTACTCCCAGTTAATAATCGATATCTTTCTATCCTTAATTACCATTCAAACTTTAGCTAGTCTCAAATTTGTGGCCAGTTATCAGTGAAAAATTGGCATTGGAATCCTTTGTGATATTGCCGGCACCTGTTTCCAGCTAATTATCTGTGGAAAAAATTCACGATATTGCTTGTTTTCTCAGCTTTGTTAAGTTAAACTTTCTGTTTGACATTAGGTTGTTTTGTTGCGAGTGAGCAAAATTTCCTTCGAGTGGTTTTTTGCTAAGGATTATTTTGAGGTTAAAAGCTGGAACAGTAAGTTGTGGTTTGCTGAAATAAAACCTGTAGAAATCTTTCCTTATATGTACACTGATAGGTCTTGTCTAGTAAAAGTCAAGCTTTTTTCAGTACTCATTAATGATAATTCCGTTATTTACCCTGGGCAGTATTTATAGCATAACGCTAGTGGGGACGAGCAAATGCCTGAAACAAATAATTCCAATCAAACTAAACAGTGTTAAGAATCCCAACTGGCCAATTTTCGTTTCTTACAGGCACCTGTCGCCAGCTACAGTTCTACCACACTGTTGATGGAAAGCGCCTCAAAAATCACGTGATTCGTACTGTTGACGTCACAGGAGAACAATCCTGCCGGACTTTGTGCTACATGGAACCAAACTGCGTCAGTTACAACTTTAAGGGAGCCACAAGAAAATGTGACCTGAATAATTCCACTTTAAGAGAAGGAGAGGGAAATATAGAGAAAAATACTGATTATATATACTACGGAACTAAGGTACAAATTATCTGTTTACTTGAAGGAAATAAGCTTACAGTCAAGTTACCCATTAAGGAAGTATTGATGGATGTCTTTTTTTTTTCGTGTCCCAGAACCGATGTGCGAATAAACCTTGCAAGAACAAAGCAACCTGTCAAACCGGTTTCACAGGTAAAGGCTACCGCTGTTTGTGTCCTGTTGGATTTGACGGAGAGCATTGCCAGAACGGTACGTAAGTTGTAGCAAACAACAGTGAACAAAGAATTTACACTTAAGTTCTAATTTCTTTTCTTTTCTGTTTATTTCAAAGTTCCTACTGCATTGCCTTTCACCTCACCAGCGAGGCTATTTTGTACAATGTGAAGCTTTATCGCAATGCCCTCATAGTCATGACTCATAAATGGGTTTGCCAAGGATAAAGTCTTGGCGAGCAGAACTTTGAGTATACCGCATTTCCTCCAATAATAGCCTTCCCCAGAATAATCGCCTCCACCCCTCTCGCCATCTTCTCTTCCTTTTATACCCTCCCTGTCAAGTTGAAGTGGAGCCTGATCCAGCAAAACTGATCATTGGCGATTCTAGCTCTGACGCCAAGGATATTGACATTAATTACAGGCTAGTGAATTAATCAAGGAACCATATCTGGAACATTTAAAAGCCCATGCTCAGTTTATTTGACGTGATCATTATTTGATTTAATGGGATAATAAAACAAAATACTTAGGGCACAACATTCAGTGAGCAATATTTGAAATAATCGCCTCCCTCGGATAATCGCCTTCTCTCGAATAATCACGCCCCCCAGTTGCTTAAAGTTGATTTTATACAGTTCTCTTCCAGCTGTAAAGGTAAAGTCATGTCAGGATTATTTTGAAGTGTACAGGTAAGGTGTTTTCCACTATAAAAGTCCGAGTAATTGAATATTTCACGCCTTCTCTTCGGCTTATACTCACATGGTCGTATTGATGCCATAATAACTAGCATCCGGCTACCAATTTAACAACCGTCCTGACTATATATAGACTCGACTTCTCAGTGAGGCTTTCTGGTCATTTTTCTATATTTGTTAAGGTTTTCTTTGAGCTCAAATCTCTTCTGGGAATTGCAAGACAAGGGATTCGTGAAAAAAAATGAAATTTGGCCCCTAAATCGTCGGAGCCATGTTAGAGTTTTAAGTATCGAACGTGGGTTTTTTTCGCTTAGCTCGCGATGTCAGTTCCCTTTTCGAATTTCTTCGGCCCAATTAAATTTAATCTACGGGCCTGTAAGGGTACATTTCTCTTTGCTACTATATATCCGCACCACCAATACTCCATCGGATCACCGCTAATGCCGGGCCACACTGATTCTTTATGAGCAACTTTAACTAGTACATGTATCTTCCGTGTCAGCTTTACACTACACTGAGTCCCAATCTCACAACTTAAAGTGTATGGCTTCCGGGGGTCTATGATCTCTTAAGTATATTAACTAACTAACTAGGTGCGGAGCCAAAGGGCATAGTTTCTAGACCCTCTTTGGTCTGTGGGTATGGATTTTAATCATTTGGATCTTAGATAGGTTGCAGGGAGGGAACGTAAAATCTTTTGCTCTAAAACTAGAGGTCAGGGTATGCCACGCCCCCTACCGAATTTTCTGGGCGTAACCCACACTCGGCGGTAACGTTATCGCTATAAATGTCAAACCTTCCTGTACGACTGTAAGCGACCACCTACAATAAGCGACCACCAATCCAAAACACCAGAATTTTTCCCGTCAAATCTCCATAGCTGGAACCTCTTGTAAACGATCACCTCTCGCAAGTGACGGCAACCACTTTTTGGGCACAATTTTTAAATTTTGCATTGTTTGTACCCTCTTGTAAGCGACCACTTGACACATATCTTAATCTTTATGTTCACTGTATTGGCTATGCTTAACTCAGAGAATACGAAGAACTTTTTTTAGTTCAAGCACGGAACTAAACATGTCGTGATCGGGCATGACTTAAGGTAATGTTACACGGGACGATTCGCAACGTGCAACACAGGGTTCAAATGTTGGAACAATATTGCAGCCATTCAAAACAATCTATGTAACAACAATGTTGGAACGCTAGCTGTGTGTTGCGCTAAAAATCGTCGTTGAGAATCATCCCTTGTAACATCACCCATTTAAAAAATGCAGTAAATTCCCCTCCTAACAGTGTACATAATGCATGTGTCGGTACCTCTAGTCGGAGGAGACCCACTCTGGTTCGATTCTTGAAGCGACCATTTCTCGTAAGAGACCACCGACTCTGACTCGTCCCCAGTCGTCTTCGCGTGACACGCGCGGCGGGAGCAGGGGGTGACGTAGGGGTGACGCGCCACTAAGGAGAGACAGAGAGAGAGAGACGACTGGGGACGAGTCAGCCGCTAACGGTAGCTACTGCATTATCATTCATCACGCAATCCGTCTTCCATCCCATCGAAAGGGTAGAAATACCCTGATGAAGTGTTTCAACAAATAATAAAATCTCACCTCTCTCACTCCCAGTTTAAACAATCAACCAAAGGGAAATAATCCCCAGTCGATATAAAGTTGTAGTGGTTCAAAAGATACTTAATTAAGCAACTCCCCTGGGATATAGTCTCAGTGCCGTAAACTGCGGTAATTACAAGCAGAGATGGCTCTGGAATTCAAACGCTGATCATTGTTATGTTAATCAGGAAGAGTGAAAGTCAACTTGCCACTCTGACGCTTGGCTCACAACAAACTTCCATTCTCTGCCACATGGGAGATTTTGGATGCGGAGATGGAGGATGGACACCGGTCATAAAGATGAACGGCACCAAGGTACTATTTCATCCTTTTTTTTTTTTCTCAGAGCGCATATGATGATATCTTATCCGGTGGTGTAACAATTTTTGTAAGAAAAGTACTACCAAAGAGCTTATATTTACAATCTTTTTTTCTCATAGTGCTATTTTGTTCCGCAGCATTTTGCGAAATATAATTTTAGCTTTTTAGACTTGTTATATATATTTATTTAAGCTTATTTTATTTATTTTGTGTAAGTTATTGGATCGTTCGGATCACTGTGCTGGTCAGTAATGTACTCGGTCAATATAAAGCATTCGGAATATTTTTTGTAAAATTTCTTGCTTGCCTACCCCTCCTAGGATTTTCGAACATCTAAAAAATGGTATACAGGGTGTCCCAAAAGTTCGTTCCTCTAATTTCATGCACTATAACTTTTGATCAAACTTTATTTTTAGATGAAATTTCTAGAAGATGTTTATTTCTCTATCAAGTACATGTATTCAGAATTTCAGTAACTGGCATGCCCTTTTTGTTTTTTATCACATTCTGTAGCCGTTGCAGCATGAAAAGGGATACAGCGTGTAGACCCCACAAATGATCCATTTTGAGCTTTTTTATCATCTAGTGCGCAGGTTCCAGTTCAACCCCCAAACAACATTTGTTTAGTTTAGGCAGCTGAAAAAAATATATTTGGGCATTCATCCAAAAAAGATAATAATCCTGGCCCCCTTCCACAGTAAGGCTTTTGTACTTCTTGACAAATTTAAAACGAGCTGGGCGTTAATTGGCAGACTAAGCAGAGGTTTTCTCGCCATCTCAGGGGCCTCTAATTTTGAACATTTTAAACAACTTTTCATGACCCTTTTATTTGGCTTGCTAACTATGTGAGACTGAGCATCCTTCTCGAATCTCTTATTTTGTATCTAGCCTTCTGTAAAACTATTTTAGCTATTTTATTCAGGGCTTTTGGTCTTCCCTTAGTTTCTTGCCTTCAAAACCTTCATTTCTCCATGATCATTCTACCACCCAACAATCGGATTTTTTCAGCAATTTCTACAACAGATAAGCCAGTAAATCGAAGTATACGGGCTTATGCTCTCACGCAGCTGAACGTTTTTGCGTTAAGGGGGTTTATCTTTCGTGATATTCACAAAAAAACAAGGAAGGAGTTCGAGCAATTCGGGCTATGAAATACAAAAAAATGTGGCTGGAACATATACTCGCGCACGCGCACCTTTGGCGAGGAAGCACACAGATCGAATATTCGAGTCAAAAGATGGCCCAACAAGTATGAAAATAGTGTATTATATTGAAAGACACAACTTTTGTTGAAATAGTTATCTTACGAAGTCCAATCGTACTGAAATACAGACTTATGAAGTAGAGGAACGAACTTTTGGGACACCCTGTAATTGCCCATTTTTAACGGATTTTTACCCTAAAAAGGTCACCTAGAATTTTCGGGAGCCTTTTTTCTGGCTAAAATTTTCGAAAAGGTAAGTTTTGATTCTATGATTTTCGGATCACTAGACTTTCAGCTAGAAAATCAGAACTGGTGAAAAATTTTTAGGGGATAAAAATATGCCTATATCTTCCGTTTGAATACTAAAATACGTTTAACAATGTCATGTTTAAGTGGTTTTGAGCTATATTCTCGTTGGGGCCCCTGTATTTGCACATATCACAAAAACTGAACATTATTGTTAATCTGTTGATCTCCATTTTTCTACTTTGAAGCGAACCTTTCGCTTCAATTCAGACCTCTGGAGTAACAATAAAAGCTTTAATCTCGACGGTGGGAAGACTGGATTTGACTCACAAGAAACCAAGCTTCCCTCCTACTGGAACACATCCTTCTCCAAGATCTGCCTTGGTATGAAGATCGGTCAGCATATCGAGTTTATCGTCATCAGCCAGCAGGCGAATTCATTGCACTCCCTCATTGCTGACGGGGTATACCGCGCTATCCCACTGGGTCGTGACACGTGGAAGTCACTGATTGGTTCTCAGGGCTCCTTACAGCCCTATTGTAACAAGGAGGGGTTCAACGCAGCGGGTAATATTCATCATTCCAAAGCGAGAATTGGTATCATCGGTAATGAACAAAACAACTGTGATTCACCAGACTCTAGAATCGGGTTCGGTACTGGAGGAAAACCCGACACTAGCAGCTCGTGTGGAAATGAGGCTAAACATGAAGGAGACAACGGCAACAAACGGATAAGAGCCATGGGGTACATTTTGGTGCAGTGAAAAGCACTCAACTCATCTACCTTTGCTTTACTGAAATTTGTTGGGTTTGAGAACTACTGTCCAATTTCTTTTTTTGTATACACGTCTGAGTTAATTGTTATTATCACCTATGAACAAAACTTTGATTGAAATTCCATTCGGCGTATAGTAGTAGCACACTGACTATAACATAACTTTAAGGATGCTTCCATTTGGGGAAATATGGATTTAGATTTCGAAATCATGATTTTCGATTCGCAATACAATACATTAAATCCAATGGCGGATTTCATCGCCGAGATATATTCGTCCATGAATGTCCTTCCTTCCTTCGTTTCTTTCTTTCTTTCTCTCTTTCTGTTTTTTTTTTTTTTTTGGGGGGGGGGGGGGGGAGAGGGTGACGCTGGGGATGTAGGCGAGGGGGAAATCCGGAGAAGGATTTTAAAAAGTGTTGTTGTGAACAGCGGTCCTGCACGCGCAGGCTTAATTAACAGAAAAAAAAAGATAAGACCTATGCAAATCCTTTTTTCCAGTATCCTAATAAAAAAAGAGAAGGAAATCCAAAAAAATACTGAGTTGTAATTCTTAACTGAAATTCAACTTCTTAATTTAAGTTATTCAGTTAGTGGAAGGAGGCTAGGCTCTTTCCCGATCCCGAAATGATAAATTACCTTCTAACTGTTGATAACTTCTAGTTTTTCGTCACTTCGACTTTTTTGCTTAAACTCAAAGTAGATGGGTTCTCTCTCTCTCTCCCTTGCTTCGAGGTTGAGTTACAATGACGACGGCTATCACGTTTTCCCGCCAAATGTCTTGCATATCACTTAAGATTGAACTGGTGGGTTGATGGTCCCCTAAGAACCGGGGGATTGAGTCGGTTAGTCATAAATCGGGATAGGGTACCCCAAAATAAATATATATTCAACTATCACAGTCCATGGCTTCCGCGGGGATCCCTAACAGCGTCCGTTGCCCCATCCGCTGGACGAAAGTAACGGAGGCACTGGGGACGAGATTGTGGCTGCCGCTGTCCGTGTGATATAGCTGTGCGCACGCGTAAGGTATTGGCCATACCGTGGACTTGGTATTACTATATATTTACTTGGTTTAAAAAATATATAGATTAAAAAGACCAGTTCAAACCATTTTCAATAATTGTATTGTTATCAGGTGTCAGTTTCATTTCTGGGCCTTAAAAAGAGTTTTAATTGGAGTTCCCTTATACGATGGTCAGGCCAGTTAAGGAACCGAACGACTGTGTTTCCTGCTTCGTTGTCCTTTATATTTTACTTATTTCTTAAGTACTGTGAAGTTTCCCGAGAGGGGAGGGGGGGGGGGGGTATTCCCAAGCATGGTTTAGATAGGTGTGTGGCGCCAGATAGGGTAGGGTAGGGTTTTTGAGGGTCTCCATCCTAAAACAGGGTATCGTTTTTATTTGTCCTTGTTGGCGTTGTGTTCCCTTTGAGATCCTTAGATAGGGTACCACTTCTATATCAGATAAAATTTAAGTGCTTAAATGCCCAGCTGCACTAGAAACAAATCATCTGTTAAAAGGGGACTTTACCTTAGAGTATTAGGAAGGAGATTAAAAGAAGATTTTTGTGTTTCCACTGAATTCTTAGTTTTTGTTTTTTCCTTGAATCGAGACTCATTTTTCAGGTTTGGGACTGACGGTTGGGGTATCAGTTTTCGTTTGTCTCATCTTTAAATAGGGTCAGGTTTAAAGACTCTGTTTGGCCCACCTATCCGAAATTTATGAAAATACTTTCAGGGCAGACTACAAGTCTAACAAAACAGATGTTTATCGTTTCATGTCAAGGCAAGGGGTCTCAAGGTAACATCTGTTCATCAGCGAACAATCTAGTATACCTTGCGCACGTACGCTTCCATCTCAAACGTACTTTGGTCTCGGTGTTGCAACGCTACCAATTTTTTTTTGTTTTTCGGTTTTTCGCCTATATGTTGATGTGTGCGTGTATTGGGAGTAACTCTGTACAGTATAAGCTTTACTGTATTAAATCGCTCTATCCAGCACTAGAAATGATCTCAGGAAAACGCGGGGGCGATAGAAATCTAGAAAGTGCTAGGTTATTTCGCCCCGCGCACCGGGTGTGGCCTGTTCTAATTTAAGGACGCTGTTACAGGTGTGAATAAGTAATGAATGCCATGAAACGCATTTGTAGCAAAACTGATTAAGCAGATATAAGCCTTTTTAAGACTAAACTTTATCTCTGGTAATATTTTTCCCCTGTACATGTATAGATCGTATAAAGGCTAAAAATTTCCCAAAACGAGGCGAGGCATGCACAACATATAGAAAGAATCAAGAGAGAATATGAGGTAGCTTATTCTCTCTTGGCAGAATGCTATAAAAACAATTAGTAGGACAGAGGTGAGATGCATGTTATATGTAATTAAGAGACTGAGTCGATCGTTTAACGTCCCAAACGTAACTTCAAAAAAATGCTAAAAACAGAGAACACAGCGTATTAAATAAATTTGAAAGAATATTGTTAAAATAGCTAGTGTTAGTGAGGTTCTACTGTTGTTTTTGTTTACCCCCAGAGTGATTTACATAGAACTTTATTTTCTCTTTCGCTAACCAATAGAAAGTCGTAAATTAAAGTTCTACATATGCTATTCTATGACAGTTCAGATTCTCTATAATAGTTCAGATTCTAAGAACTAAACACTAATTATCGTCAATATCGTGCAAATATGTCCAGATAAGTTTGAATGTTATGGTCGTATAGTACATAGAGCACCGGTATCAGACGAAGCATTTGTTTTTTAAACAAAATAATTTGTTGACCTTCTGTTTGTTAAATAATGTTGTTTAAAATTTTGTGGATGTTGTTGGAGTTTCTCTCGCGGATTCCTGTGCAGGCCTCAAATGAAGGTTAGTTTTTTCGAGTTGGAAGTTGAGTTAAATTAAGGAAAAGTTGAAACCAAAAAAATAATATATGAATTAAGTTCACTCGCGTTCTTAGTCAAACGGATTTGTTTTTTTAAAATTCTATAGTTCGTTAAGTTCTTTAAGTCCATAACATAGAGCCACAAGTTGATTGCTTGGTTCTAAGAGAAATATTGATGAATACTGACATAAAAAAATTCTGTGGCTTTTATTTCTAGGTTTAATCCAGAAATGTTTTACTTCACTTAATCGTGCATAATCAGTGGAAATCCGTAAATATTTAATTTAGCACAAAGTGCAGAGGTTTATCTTGTTACATTACTATTCAAATATTCTTGTACATTTATTAAATATTTAGTCGTAAAACCAACTAACGTCAAGATTGAAAGTCCTTTTAAATGAAGAAGGATGTTGCTTTCTTTGTTCGCTCGTTTTAGAGATATTTAAGTTAAAAGAGATGACATCAGAAATGCTGTCGCGCGCGTCGCGACATCTGTAGATTCCCATGTGATCTGGTGACGTAATAGTGATTTACCCTGGTCTATTATGATTATAAGAACGCTCTTAGTAGCGGTCAGTCTCGCTTGCTTGGAGATAACGTTTATTGTCAGCTAGAGCTGTTATGCTACTTTTTCGTTCAGAATACAAAACGATTGTTATACGTCATAATGTAAATACTCAAAGCGTAGAAATTGCAAGGAGAGACAGGCCGCACATCTTAGCCGTGAAGCCTTTGAACTTTCTGCATACTGATACTTCTCTAATGAGGAGAACTCTTTCAGGGATTTTCAGTACACTCAAAAAATTGAACGGTAATTTTTATCAGTATAAATATAATTATATGCCTTATATGTAGCGGAAAAGATACGGCTCGGCACAGTTTTTGCTAAGCGCAAGAAAAATGTGCAAGTTTAGCAGAACTTTATACAACAAACAGTTCAAGTGGTATCCTCAGTGTCTTTAATTGGTTTTCCTTCTTTTTCAAAAACTAACATTTTCAAAATTCAATTCGATTAAGAATGGTAAAGAACAATCACTCTGTAGATGTGCTACCTTTCAATCATTATTTTGACAGTTTTTTAAAAAAATGTATTTGTGCGTTTACTTATCTCCCAGACTCATGTCGTAAGCTTGAGATGAAGGTCGACCATATTTTTGAAGGAAAACGTCTTAAAGATCACGTGATTCGCAGCGTTGACGCCATTGATGCCGATGGCTGCGAGATGCTTTGTTTCTGGGAACCAGACTGCGTTAGTTTCAACTTTAAGAAGTCTATGAGGCAATGTGAGCTGAATAACTCCACTTTCGAGGAACAAGAAGATAAGCTTGAGACGAAATATGGTTACATTTATCGAGGAGCCGAGGTAAGTAAGGAACTTCAGTTTGACTTCGATTAAATTAAGTACGGCGTAATATTTGAGGCAAATTAAAAGGGCTAGAAGAACGATGCCTACTTTTATTAGAACTAACCGGAAAATGTTAATTGAAAATTTAAACTGCGGGTTGAAGATCATCGAAAAAGACGCAACCTTGTAATTTGTGATCCACGATTCTCCGTAAAACAGTTGGAAGCGAAGCTAGAGACGTTTCATCTACCTTAAAGTAAATTTAAACTTAAAGGTACTACACCCATATTTACAGGCAGCTATTACGACACCTGAATGAGGATATGATGTTATCCCTATATTAAGATCTCTAATTACAGATACCCCAGCCTGCAGCGCAGGAAAGGTTGGCCACACCACCAGGGTCTACGTCCCCTCAACCTGCGTGGCAGGCGTTAGAAGGGATCGAAGGAGAGGGGATTTCGAGCCTCCAAATTCCCTTTTTGTCCCCTTTCGTAGACCGTTTGTAGATATGATGTCATTGCAAAGGCAGCACTTTCTTCTCAGTTATTAGAGAGCTTAAGCAAAGACGTTTTTGAGCGACGCACGTCAACCGGAAGTGAGGTCTTCTCCCTTACTATACGCCTTTACGCTAAGAAATTTGTATTGATAAGTTTCTTTTCTCTTATAAGGACGATTTAATTGAGAGTTTCAACCAAACCACCGCTCAATGATGCAAAACGTCCACTTCCGGTTGACGTCCGTCACTCAAAAACGCTGTTGCTTAAGCTCCCTATTTAAAGACCCTGTCATTCTCTCTTGTTCTGTGTGTTGGTCCGGCCGGGGTTTGAACCCGCGACCTCCCGCGACCTCCCGCTCAGCAGCCCGACGCTCTCCCAACTGAGCTAACCAGGCGGCGGTTAAAGAATGCATTTTCGATCACGTGTCTTTTTTTCTAGAACGAATGTGTTGATAACCGTTGCGAAAACAATGCAACCTGTCAAACCGGTTTTACAGACAAGGGATACCGCTGCTTGTGTTCTGCTGGATTTGAAGGAAATTACTGTGAGATTGGTGAGTTTCCGGGGGAACACCGAACTGAGGCTGTGATAACTACCCCTTAAGATCTTTTAATTACGACTACTGAATTTTTTAGGCGTTAAAAACGCACACTGTGCAGCTGTGTCTTATGTAAATGATTAATTAAATGAAAGTTAGGCTAGGCCTTGCTCGGCCGCTTTTAACTTCGGCAATTTTTGACCTGTTTGGCAACACTTTATGGCTATAGTCTTTGGATCAACCTTTTCATTATAGGCGCAAAGATCTTTATTAAACTAAAAGTTTGTATTTCATTTAGTAGCAAGTTTTTGTCCTTTTTTGAAACTACAGAGTTGGATTTTGATTTTATTTCTCTATATAGCGGTGTGGTTCTTGAAGGCTTACCTTTTACGTGCTACTTGTATTGTAGGTGCTGTGACTAAAGCAGCGGTTTTTTCAATATTATATTAGTACATTTTTCCTTTTTTTTTTGTTTTTCTTTCATTTGACGGCTTTTTCAATTTCCAGACGTAGATGAGTGCGCCTCGGGAACACACAAGTGTGGTGCCAATACGATCTGCACAAATAATGAAGGATCTTACAACTGCACATGTAATCGTCCGGGATATCATGGAGATGCAGAGAACTGTGAACCGGGTGAGTTTTTTATTTCAAGTTAATTATAATATTCACAGTCTTGACTTTACCAAATGACAATTATTATATTTCCAAAAAAAAAAAACCACACACACACACAACAAAACGATACAAATAACAACAGCAACAACAAAGCACTTGTTCATGAGAGACAAGTTGCGTAATGTGTATAAATCCTAAAGGTTTTCGAAATTCCAAACAAAGTTTTCTCTTCTGCAAACTCGTATCATAAAATAATATTGAGCTTTAAGTCTCAAAGACCAGTAACCTGTGAACCAAAATTACCGAATACAAATCAGTTTATGATCAGAAAGCAAAGTCGATATTACGCTAATACGACCTCGAGAAACTGGGATTACTTCTTGCAATTCCTTTTTATTTAAAGTTTCAATACATTTCAGCAAATAATAGATAAAATTCACCCTGAAAGAAATTCATGGTTTTATGATTAATCCATATAATGTGACTGACGTAGTGATCACCCTGAAAGAAATATAAGGTTTTATGATTTATGCATGTATTAGTGTCTGACGGGCCATCTGGCCTAGGCCTTTCCCGATTGTGCTCGTCAAATTAATTCAGTTGAGCAACTTTTTGCATTTCGAGCAAAATTTGCCTTTCTGAACAACTTTTGAGCAAAATGTTAATGATATATGAAGCAAAATATAGGTTTAGAGTACATTTCAAGCACGAAAAAGTCAACGATTTCATAGAAATCTTCAATTCGTGCGAATTTCTTGAATGTTTATCTGTGTATTTATTTTTATCAGTTTTTTTTAATTTATATATATATTTTAAATTAAAATTAAAGTAGCTAAGTTTTCTGCTATTTTTCTTGACCGATGTTAGTAATGATTGTGGAGAACGAAAAATAAAGCTTTTAATTAACGTTTACATAAAAATATCAAGAAATTTACTGGAGGCAACTTTTGAAATTTATTAGGTAACAACTTTTTGGACTTTTGGCAATTTTTTAGCAACTTCTTGGCATTCCAGTGTGCAACTTTCCAGTATTTTACGAGCACAATCGGGAAAGGGCTAATCCGGGCTATTGTCATCTGAATTCTTGAGACATATGAAAACGAGGCACTTACCATCTCTTCTCACCGCTGTAACTAATTCATCCCAAAATGGAACTGTCATTATTTTGTATCCCATAAAAAGAAAACAGATCTCAGCCAAAGCGAGACTCTGCAACATTAACAGCAATAATTGACTTGATAATTATTATGTAAAGGAACACGAAGCATAAATTAATAAAAGTTCTTTTTTTTGTTTTTACGTGTGCTGGTGTACACGTCTGATGCAGTTTTATCGTGCAAGGACGTGTTTGACAAGAATATGTGAGTAGCAAAATGATGTTATTACCCTTTAATTAGAACACCTCTCTTGGTTCATAGACACAAATCTTCACACAATTCCGTCCTCTGCATGTATGTTCACCTCTGTTTGGTCTTTTTAGTTGTTTTAGGGGGCTGTTTACATAGAGAGATGAAGATCCTACAGTGAGGATCATCCTAGCACCACAATATTTCCCACATTCAGGGCCCAGTTGCTCGAAGCATGGTTAGCGTTAACCAGCGTTTAACCAATGGTTAACGCTAACCATGCTTCGAGCAACTCAGCCCAGGTTGTTCTTGTCCCTATCGCTAGGATCTTCCTAGCTATAGGTAGGAATACCCTGGAACTAGTCACATCTTATCACCATGTAAATTAGGTTTGCCAGGAAGATCCTAGATCCATGATTAGTAGAGAAAATCTAGAAAAAAAAAATTGGGCCCTGACTTTTAGTGGGTAATCAAGACGCCCAAACAAAATGAAAAGCTGTTCCGCTTTCTACTGGCAGAAGATCTTTCTTGCTAGGATCTTTATTCCTCCCTTAGGATGCTTCCTATTAACAGCCGATTACACTAAGATTGTTAGCATAGTGCAATCGGGACCATAGTAACAAAAGATTTCCGTTTCTTTACTCGATTTTCCAACTATATATCTTGATCACCTTTTGTCATTTCCGTGAACCTAAAGTAAGAATCCCACTGGCATGTATTTCTGGATTGAAATAACTCATTCTCCTGTAACATGCATGGAGTTCTCGTAAAATAGAACACAACCTTATCGTACCATTCCTACATCGACTGTCCGCAGTTTTTGAATAGTCATTCAGAATATCCTTATCAGGCTTCGCATTGCATTCGGGTTTGCCGGTTTTGACAGTTGCTATTCAGTTTTGGATACGGGGTGAACTGTTTGAATCGAGTTATTTGTATAGTCTTCATACATTTTTTTCTAAAAAAAACTTGTTAGTCAACAGTCTCATTCGCATTTGCTTCTTTTTAAGATCCAGTGAAAACAAAGCGTACCCACTACTTATGGAGAATGAGGTTTTTGACGTTTACTGTCACATGACCATGGCCACGATTTCAAATGGAGAATGCGGTGATGGTGGATGGACGCTGGTAATGAAGATTGATGGCAATCAGGTAAAGCTGAAGATGAATGAATGAATGATGAAAGGATGATACCCACTAAATATTACAGTCCCCAGTTTACTCTCGTATCAGTTATTAGTTATTTTACAAATTTACCCTTCCCCCCTCAAACGGCAACAGGGAAAATTGGCGAAAGCCCGTCGAGGGTGACCTAACAGCCACTGAACTAGTTTTTAAGGAACAGTATCAGCAGGAAGTCCCTCGAAGGTCTTTTGATATTTCCTAAATAGCATTTTCCGTGTCAGTACAGTTGACTCCCGATAACTCGAACCCTTGCTAACGCGAACCTCGCGCTAACTCGATCGAACCAAAGTCGATTTCCCCTGGCACATATACATGTGCTGTATTTTTACACCCGATAAATCGATCCTCCCGGCTCGCTAACACGAAGTAATTTTTGTTTCCCTTCAGATCATTTCCTTATAATTTTACCCTCGATTGATATCTCGAACCATGTTTTAAGTCTGTGACAAACCAGCAAAAACAAAAAAACAGCGTACTGAAGTTAGAAACACTCAATGCATTTCAAATCAACCGTGTCAATTCTTTAATTATTTTTACTCTTTTGTCACTCCAGTTCAAATTTTTATATTAATCAAGCTTTGTTGCTAAATTTTTCAAAAAACTAATCTTATCTCTTGCTGCCCTTGAAGTGAAATGTGTCTGATTCTGCATTCCTTCCTCGTCTATTTGCTTATTTGCTTATTTTCAGTTTATTCTGTTCGAACTCCCGATAACTCGAACTTTTTTCGATTACCCTAGAAGGTCCGAGTTATCAGGAGTCGACTGTTACAAGAGTTATTTTTCACGAATTTAATTTTCCACATGAGAACATGGAGAAGAGATTGGCCACTGCCACTGGTGAACTTGCAGCCACTACTAATTTGAAATGCACAGTAGTAGTAGCAGCTGCGTGCAGCAGAAGGAGAAATTCCCTCGAGGGGCTTTTAACATTTCCCCGCTTGTACACTTTTTTCTGTTGTTGTGAATAATTTTAGATTGTCACGGACGAGGCATGAAAGTAATAGGCTGATTTAGCAACAGGACGGGAACGTCAGTTGACGACGGGAAAGCACGCGGAAAGGACTAAACACGACTTCCGGTGCCCAATTTGCCGCTCTGCCATTGGTCAAGCCAGTTGTTTAGTTTGCGCACGCCATCGTCAACTGACGTTCTCTTTCTGTTGGTAAATCAGCCTATTGACTCTTCGACTGCCTCAGTCTGAGAGATACGGTAAAGGCAGATATTGAAGGAAAGATATTTTAAAATTCGGGACAATGAACAACAGTATACAAGAATTTTCAGGCTGTTAAGGCTTGACCCGCAGAATAAGCATGGGAGAGTATATGGTCCTTGGGAGCTTCTGATTTATGAAATTAAATTTTCCTGAATGCATGAAAGAATAGAGATTACCTTGCTTTAATTTTTACCGAATGTTCTTCCCAAAGGAAACATTCCACTACACCTCTGCATACTGGCAAAATAAAAACACCTTTAATGTTGATGGAGGCAAGACTGGATTTGACTCACGGGAGACCAAACTTCCCTCCTACTGGAACACATCTTTCTCCAAGATCTGCCTCGGTATGAATGTTAGCAACCAGATCAATTTTATCATGAGGGGACACAAATCGCCTGAACTGTAAGTATCCTGGAGAGTCCCATACAATTTACTGTAACGTCGTTACAGTAAATTGTATGGGACTCTCCAGGATACTTACAGTTCAGGCGATTTGTGTCCCCTCATGGTTATCAACAAGAGCGCCAATTCCCTGTATTCACTGATCGCTGATGGGCAATACCGCAACACCTCACTGGGTCGTGACAAGTGGAAATCAGTGGTTGGTCCTGATGCGTCCTTGCAGCTCACCTGTAACAAGGAAGGCATCAATGCAGAGTGTACTATGACTACACGCTCCAAAGCAAGAATCGGTATCCTTGGTAACGAGGACGGAGATTGCGACTCTTGTAACTCCAGGATCGGGTTTGGCACTGGAGGCGATCATGATGACTCTAACACATGTGGAAACGACGCTAAACATGGCGGAGATAATGGAGATCAGCATATTAAAGCCATAGGATACATTTTGGTACAGTGAAAGAGAACTACTTATACACTATACCTTTGTGCAGGGTGCAAAAAATTAATCGGTACGTCAGCTTTGAGCTGTTCGTCCACTTCTGCCCTGAAACTTTACTCACGCAACCCTCCTCCTCCGTGAGGAGGGTTGCGTGACGTGACGAGCCTAAAAACGGCTGCGAAGGAGACTACCTTTCTTCCTGCTCGCTCTCTTTTTTTCTCGTTTCCTTTTCTATCGTTGGTGTGATTGATCTTCGAGCCTATCGGGCGAAAAGA
>JBBMOI010000007.1:29432500-29526245 GCA_038088405.1 Porites divaricata
CAGCACCTAAATGATTGCCCGTTAGCTTTATGTATATTGAATGGTTCAGCGTTATTTTAGATGTGTGATGGCGTCAGAAATACTGTGCTTATGATCTTTTCAGGCCCAGAGTATTTCCTTATTCGTCCTTTTTGATAATGCAGTTTATAGTTTTGTGGATTTTGTTGGAGCTGCTTCCGTGGATTCGAATTCATGGGCAAGAACAAAACGAAGGTTGGTTTATTCCAAACTTTTTAAATAAGAACGGTTAGTAAAATGAACTTATAACCACTGGTGAATTTATCACGTAACATTGATTTTGTATCTGGAACGACAGTTATTATCTTCGTACTATTCTAAAAGTACCCAATATTTTAATTTGCCTTTATTTCCATGGGAAAAAAATTAATTTCCCCCAAACATTTTCATGATCTCTGTAAAAAAGTATTCTAAGTGTTTGCATATGACAATAAATTGATAATCATCTTCCTAAAATAGGTTCGATGTAGGAAAATTTTCTGTGCAAAGCTGTATGAAATAGACATCAATGACATCACTGAAAACACGCATACAGAACTTGCAAAGCCGTAGAAATTTTATTTTTGGATTGTTTTGCATGCATTCCGAGAATGCTGCCCTGTTCCAGGCCAGTTCAGTTTGTGTGGAACTTTTTATCGGAGAAAAAGGAAAATCGAATATTCCAGCTACAAGTTGACTTTTTCGGGGGAATTTTAATGGAAAAGACTGCTAAGGAAAAAAGGAACACTCAGGAAATTAACACGGACTCGTGACGGTTTGTTAAATTTTTGGAAGTTAACGTGAAATTACTTTCCGGCCATAGGAAATTTAGGTAAACGAGAGAGTAGGATTTAAAGCAAAGGAAATTAAGGAGAATTACGAAAAGTAACACCTTGTGGAGACATTAGGAAAAAAATATTTTAACGCTAAACCAAAAAAACTATAAGGCATCAAGCCAGGATGTAAAGCGCATATTTATAGTTAAGGGCAGCCACCTTTTAGACTAAAATACAGCGCTTTCTTTCGCATCTGACGATACAATTTTATTCGAGGCAGGGATCAAACAGCAGAATCCCTCCGCTGTGTCAAGCATAGTTCACCCGGCACTAGTCTACGGTACTGGGCGTTTAATAATTAAGTTAACAATTATTGAATGAGGCTGAGCGGCACTGGATATGAAGAATTATGCAGATCTAGGAGGTTTGGTCGCTGTGGAGAACTGAGCGTGAACCAAGACAGTAAAGAATATGCTTGTGTGAATAAAGAAATCTCAAAAGAAACGCTGGTTTAACAACGCAGGAACTTACGACGAAAAACCAAATATCAAATTTCCTGCTGTATCAGAGGCCTCTTTTCGCTCCTGCCCAATATGCCAGGGAAACTAGTGACTCTGTTAACAGGGGAAAATATCCACGAACTGCAAATGAAACGGAAGGAAAGCTCCGTTGCGAGTGAAGCAGACGAGAAACAAAGCGAAGCAAAACGGACCAATCATAGAGTCGCTTTGAAAAATGTGTCGTCAGTTCCTGTGTTGTGATTGGCTTCTACACTCCGGTACCGAAATTCTCTCTCGGACCAGCTGAATCAGGTAGCCGCTTTTGAACGGTGCTGGTCAACTGCGCTGCCTTGCGCTTTGGTATACTAAATATCTACCACTATTCACCTCAGTCTGTCTTTGGTGTGAATATGTGTAACACATATTCACATATTTAGCATGAATCTCCAAACGGGCATCATGGGCTTTGTTAGCGCCATGATTTAATGTCTCCCCAGTGACCTCCTGAAGGACCGGCTCTACTTCCACATCATTACAGACCATCCTTAGCATCCCTGCTTCCAAGTCGCGCAGTTCACTGTGGCGCTGGATAATGAAGCCGCCGGGCTGACACATCATTGCGTGATCCACGCTAAATTGAACACAGCATGCGCAGAGCATGGGCGCATGCGTACGTGTCCGTTATTTCCCAGTCGTACCGTAACTTGATTGCATCTCTAAATTCCTTCTTACTCAGATTACAATCCAACTCTTTGAGGGAAATCACGGTCAGCCAATTTGATGATCCCTTCTCTGTAGCTAACTCAACAGCTCGCTTAGCTTTTGTCGGCAGGGAGTTCTTCACTTGCTCCAGCCTCTCACTTCGACAGTCATCTTTTTGTTAATAATAATAACAGTAATACTAATAATAATAATAATAATAATAATAATACACATTTCAGTGGATTTGAACTGAGCTAGTGGTGATGAAGAACAAACAATACAGAATCAGGATTCATGTAAGAAATTGCAGTGTCTCATTTTTAAGGACTTTTCACGGACCACATTCGATTTTCAAGGCCTACCTACCAGGAAAGTAAATCACGGATTGGTACATAAATGCACACATTCCCAGTTCAAGCTAACCTCAAGGCTTGAATTGTTTGCTCCACCAGTTTCTCTACATTTTTCAATTCACTTGTCTTAAACTGATGGCTAATTCTTGCATAAAACACAAAACACTTTATGTAATTCACCTAAAACTTCTCCTGGCTATGATTTATGCTCTGTCTTGGACAACCAACAGCAGGAAAAAAAAAAACAGTTTCCAGGCCACCTCATTCAAAGTTGAAGAACTTTCATAGACTTTTCAAGCACAAACACAGAAATTTAATGCTTTTGTCAACATTTTACTTTACGAACAACAATTTACCATTTTCACATAGGCCATAATGCACCTTGTTTACCCCCCAAATTTTTTGCATAACCATCGTCTTCGATTTGTCTTAGCTATAGGACGACTGCAATACCCAGGAGAAATTGGAAACAATGATTATGCAAAATTTTTTGGGATAAACAAGATGCATTATGGACTGAGTGTAACGTTATACATTTCGATGAAAGTCCTTTCTCAGAAGGTGATCCGAAAAGAAACGTTACGTTTATTTTCAAACAATAAATTGATTGACCTGCTGTTAGTTCCCTATTCGAGTTTAGTAGCCTATATACCGATTTAAAAGTAACAATTAATAATAATAATAATAATAATTGTGATAATTTTTTTAATGAAAAAATTTTATTGACAACAATGCTAACTATTAAAATCCTATTTACAATTAATTCGCTAAAAGAAAAAACTATTCATTCAAAACGTTATTTACAATTCCTGTCGATTTAGAAGGCACTTAATTTTGTTTAGAAAGAGTTAATTTAACTAAGAAAAATTTATTCGAATTAAAAACATTCCATTTCAATAAAAAAAACTGTCAGCCTCTAAAATTCAAAAGTTTCCTTCAACTGTCTAAGAAAAATAAAATAAAATAATTGTGATAATAATTATAATAATAATTTTACAGAAATAAAAAAATAGTCACTCAAGACGGAGCCGAGAGACTAAAGACGCTTTTGAAATGTTTCACTGATTTTAATACAAGTGATCTGTTACTTTAGTCTTCAGAGAAATTTTGGTCCGGCGGCTTATGCAAGGCATCGTATTACTCAAATGGAGTTCATTTCACTTATAACTAGGTAACTTCATCAAGCCGCAAGAAACCCGGGTAATATAATGTATTGTCAAACGGGGGTGAATTCGTTTTACTTTTATAGGACTACTTTAACTGACCTGTGATGTTATTTGATGTTTTTTTCTTATGAACTTCAAGTAGCCGCTGGGAGAATTTATCAGACACCTTGAAATTTACATCCGGAACAATAGCTACTGAACTACGAGGCACTGACACATAAAATGTTTCTCAATAGGCCACTTCCGAGTTCCAAAAACCCTCACTTTCAAAATGAGGCTAGGTGCACAACCTTTCTTATGAAAATGAGTTTTATTTGCATGACAATGAAAAATGATTTCCATATCAAAGGCTGAGCACCTACCCTCGTTTTGAAACAGAGGCCGGGGGAGCTCGGAAATGACCTATTTGGCTTACTGTAATTATTATTAAGAAAACGATTTGGCCAATCTACTTTAAACAAACATTATCTAGGTAAAGCTGATATCATAAAATTGTGATAAGTTCGTACAGGAGCCCATCTTCGAAGCGTGCTTAACATGCAGCTCGGAAAATGTTTTTTGTTTTTCGCAAACATGTCATAACTGCTAAGATGTAAACATTCAAAGCAGGTATAGTAGGAACAGTAGCTCGTTTGTTATTCCAACCAAGAGAGGATAAAGGTCTTGTTCCAACATTTTTCCTTACATTATATTACATTTGTTATTGAATTTTGACTTCGGCAGCTTCAGTTGTTTGATGAGATTGAGGCAGAACTAGCCTCCTTTGAAAAATCCTCCTTCTCACTCGAGAAGACGAAAGAAAGGTGTTGTTGTTGTCGCAGGGTGCGACAACAACAACACAGGCGACCGCATTAATTAGCCGCCCCTATTAATTTTATCAGGGGCACCTTGGCTGGGAAACTGGACTTCTTTCGACTCGATTTCCTTTCCGTAATATTTCCGTAAATGACGAACGCGGATCCGTAATCAATGATTACCTCTAGTATTTATTACTTCTACAGCTGAAACAAACGAGTGAAAGGAAAGCCTTGCGCAGACGCAAAACTTTTAAGGCTAATGGAGAATACTCTTAAGTTGGTAGGTAGGCTAAAATCATAAACCCCGGCGAAGCTGTTCGCTGATCCATCGTTTGCTAAAA
This sequence comes from Porites divaricata, assembly GCA_038088405.1. Classification (NCBI taxonomy): domain Eukaryota; kingdom Metazoa; phylum Cnidaria; class Anthozoa; order Scleractinia; family Poritidae; genus Porites; species Porites divaricata. Next base: position 29,437,133 of record JBBMOI010000007.1, read on the forward strand.
CAAATAACGCTTGCGTTATAGATTATAAGATACTTTACATTGTAACTTCTGCCAGACTTATGTACCTGTATCATGCATACCAGATTGAAAGAATCGAGAGAAAAAAACAACTGGCAATAATAAGAACAACAGAAGGCTTGGAAGTTAACTTACGCCTGTTTTATAAGTTACGCGTTGCAATTGTGTAGATTTTTTTTCGTCTCCCAGTCGTTTCATTTCCGCGTAGCCTTCAACTTGTTTTAAATCCCGTAAAACGGAGTATTACGTACTGATGGAGACGGGGTTAAAAATGAGCGTGCCATCAAATGACGACTGTTACGAATAACCGATGACGTATTAAATGTTAGGACCTTTACCTGTCTTTTTGACTTAAAGAAGTGTTGTTTAAATTTACTTTAATCGTTAACATCTGTAAGATGTAGTTGTAAACGATTTGTTCTTATTGATCTCAAGAGAGGAGAATAAAAACTAAGCCAGCTATATGCTTTCAGTTTATTAATCCGGTAAGGAGTTAAAAATCAAAATATATCAAGCGCCATAATGGGACCATTATGGCTCTCGAATATATATAGCTGTGAGTTCCAACTCGTTGGCCATGATATGAGTATTAACCGCCTCCATACAGGCATTGAGATCAACTATTTCCGTTAACTACTTCAGACTCATGTCGTACACTGGAGATGAGCCACGACCATAAGTTTGAAGGCAAACGTTTACAAAATCACGTGATTCGCATCGTTGGAGTTATTGATGCAGAGACCTGTGGGTTATTTTGCTTCGAAGAACCAAACTGCGTCAGTTTGAACTTTAAGAAGTCAACGAGTCAATGTGAACTGAATAACTCCACTTTTGAAGGACAAGAGGATAAGCTGGAGACAAACTCGGATTATATTTATCAAGGAGCCAAAGTAAGTTAGAAATCATATATTTCAGGCAAATAACCTTTGATTAAAGAAGGTTCAAAGAACAAATATCTCACCTCGATCAAAATGGTCTTTCCCAATCATGAGGTCAGGCTGTTGCTCATGGCCAAAGTTAAAGGAGTTGTTACAGGGGATAACTCGGAGCTTTCATACGTACGTGCAGGAAAAACAGCACTAAAAATGGCGTATTTGGCTGTCTTTAAGAGCACCCGCTGAAGCGGTTTAGCTTTTCTTGTTGAACATGATGAGTTTGTTAATCAAAGTCGCATACGTCAGTTGGAACACATGTCCGGTGAAACTGGGTATCCTTTGACGCTGGACTTTTTCTACTTCGTCAATTGTCGACAGAGGTGTCGACTTGCACGTCTGGAGCAATTTTTTAAAAAGATATTGGTGATAGTAAGACTTTGTTCCTAGCAAACTCAACTTGCATGAAGGATAGCGCATTCAAAATTTGTGCGCTTTTATTTTGAACACATAATAGATTTAACACGAACCAATCATCGTTAAAAGAGACCGGACAAGCCTAGTCAAACCTATTGTTCCTACTGTATAACAGAGATGCTCATTAGATATGGAGGAAGGTTCTTATAATTATCATGCAGACAGACCCTCATTAGTACTGATGGAGGAACGCACTTTTACCTACTGTAGCCAGCTAGACACTGACTAGGCACTTAATTATATATATAGTATACAGGAAGGCCAAACTAGAATGTAGGATTAGGCAATGACTATAGGCACTTGCTATGCACTTGTTAGGCATCAACCAGGAGTAAAAACAACATAGTACACTTACCAAATGCAACGCGTAACTTTAAAAGGTGATATTCTTAATCAGGTGATTCTTCCTGTCCTTAAGAACTCATGCTTGAAAGCCCATTGTAAGAACAAAGCCACCTGTCAAACCGGTTTTACAGACAAAGGATACCACTGTTTATGTACCGTTGGGTTTAAAGGAGAGTACTGTGAGATCGGTAAGTACCTTATTTGTGGGACGGCTTGTTTGACAGCTGTAAATAATGGTGACAGTAACGCAACAGGACGGCAGGAAGAAAAGGACAGTAAAACACTTGTGTGTGACAAACGTGACAGGTTTATTACTTGCGTGTTTTGTCGTGAACTTTTCTTAAATGTGCTGTGTCACGAAATTCAGCCAAATAAGGAAATTACAAAATGCCCGTCAAATTAAGAGAAACAAAAATAACCACTTAAAACTTTTATAGGAAGGTTGAAATAACATTATGATAACAGAAACAGCAGATGCCACGGATGGGCAAAACTGAAAAAGACTGAAACGGATTGAAGGTAGGGTTTTTGAAAACTGTTCAGCCTAACAGTTTTTCAACGTTGATTCCTGCTACTTGCAACTTCAAAAATAATGCTCAGGAGACATATTTGTTTGTCTCGGATCTCTGATTTTGTCATTTACATGTAATTTCTTTGCTTACTTTAAGTCATTAAAGCGATTGAGGGCGAGTAATTGGCAAAATTAAACAAAATGGACTGGACTGCCGTGACACAGCCCCTTTAACATTAAAGTTTTCTGGTCTTTACAAAAACATCTTTTTAAAAGAAAGTGAAGCTTGTTGAAAAGCTATTTCAAACAAAAACTATTGTCTCGCTTGTCACACAAGGCAGCTGCCGTCTTCTTTCCTCTCCTGTCCGGTTGCGCGTAAGTTCATCAAGTGAGATTATTTCAAAAGCATACATAGTCCATTTGTAAAATAAAATTTTAGTCGCTAAAAGAAGTTTCCCGCCGATTTTCAAGTGTATGTTGCTAAGATTAATTTAATAAGCAGCAGGTAATGGCTGGTTTACACGTCGTACGACAAAAGAAAACATCATGCTTAAAACAACATAGTGATGAATGCACTGTTAATGGTTGTCTTTTGTCACATGAAAAGGTACTAGTCATTAGGCCAAGCTGTTCGAAAGGTTAGAATTAAGCGCACATCCTTTCCCTTGTAGATTATAAAGTCTTAGAATTGTCAATTTGATTTAATAGATCTCTGCTTGATTAAAGGCTCTTGAAAGTATTTCATACTTTTCGTAGCCTGTGCCAGGGTCTTATATAATTAGGGACCACGCGAAAAAATACCTGAAGTCAAGTAAAAACAAGACGCTCGCGATTTTTTTTGGCTATGCTTTTCGACAAGGAAATGTGCTTTAATTTAAGCTTAACCCTGAACGTCACTGCATCTGCTCGTGTGCTTATGTGTACGAAACAAGCTTAAGTTTAAAAAAGTCAGTCGTATATTTTAAAATGTTGTTGCGATTTCATGGCCTGTTTAATTTGAATATTTAGACATTGATGAGTGCGCCGCAGGTACACACAACTGCAGTACTAATACGTTCTGCACCAATAACGAAGGATCTTATAACTGCACTTGTAATCCGGGATATTACGGAGATGTAGAGAACTGTGAACCGGGTAAGTCTGGGTTGCTGGGGGAGACAAGAGGAGCCCGCAATCCTAATCTCCAGGTTGTTATTACGCATGTGTCAAATGTGTGTAACATGCGAAGCATGGAGTGAATGTAATGCACCGAACGCAATTTGATCAGGCGAGTTTGGACCTTCTATCACTCGTCATCTGATCACGGGTGTTTTGACGTATCTCTCACGTGAAACTTACGCAAAACACACAAGCAGTCACCGATGGATCAAAAGGGTTTTGACCTTCGATCGTTATCGCCAGCACTCCGTATAACCTTTGGTTATATTTCTAGCTATTTTTATAAATTATTTTTGGTAGCCTGTAACCCGCCCAAAATTCATCTTGTGCGGAAGTCCCCAATAATAGTTCACAGAACGGCGTCTATCCTCTACATTGGATAGTTGTAAACATTGCTTCGAGAGGTTAAATTCGATCAGTTTAATATACAAAAAATCAGAAAACTCTGTTTTTCTGTTTTTAGACATTTGTTGTTTCTCTTTTTTCTCTTATCTTAAAAACATCAACGCTTCAGAATTTCCATGTGCTCTAAAACCTTGGCGAAACACCGCGTTCTGACGCCCGATCAGCAATTTTGTTTTGTTTTATATTCACCTCCTAGAGTTGAGATTATAAAAGTTACTCAAAAATAATTAATATATGATAATCATAAGGGCAATTAAAAATTTAAGAAATTCCCCTTACCGTAAACCTAAAATGTCCTAAACAGTCCATGAATTCAAAGTTAAAACAATGTAGTTGTTCATTACTTATGTTGGATCTCAGCTTCGACTCAGTTACATTAGCTGGTGGGTAATCGACGGCCTTGGAGAAATATTTGGCCTATTTCTTACAGTTTATCTCTTTGTCTGATTTCTGTGTGATGTAGTTTCATCCTGCAAGGATATCTTTGACAAGAATATGTAAGTAACAAAATTTCACTGGTACTCTTTGATACAAAACCCTTTGTGTAAATTAAGGAAAGTTCTCTTAATGCTCCCAATTAGAGATGCAATCAGTTTCTATATCCTTAATTGACCACTACAGAAAAAACATAACATAACATAATAACTCTGAAATGTTAGTCACTGCAAAATTTTGCATAGCATTGTTTTCAGTTTCTCTCGGGGCCATTTTAACTCCCAAGAGAAACTGAAAACAATGCTTATGCAAAATTTTGGAGTGACCAACAAAGAGTATTATGGTATGTTATGGTATTTTCTGTAGTGGTCCATACAGACACCTCATGAAAAAGGAAATTAAGGACTTGTATGCGCTGCATCACTAATTTGCTGTAGGAATGATCCCAAATCATGCTATCACAAAAGACAGAATGCTATATATCTTATCGTGCCATTTTTCCGATGTTTCCAACATCTTCTGCCATCTTTGCATGAATCAGACAACTGGCTAGCCCTGAGGCTACGCTTATTGGGCTTCCAATTGCACTAGAGTTTTCTTTGACTGATCAATTTTAATATTCGTTTTGTTTTGACTTTTAGTACATCTGTTTGAGTCAAGATATTTTTGTATCTTATTACATTGTAAATATATAGGTAGAAAACAGTTTCATTTTCAATTTCATCTTTTTAAGATCCAATGAAAGCAAAGCGTACCCACTCGTTGTGGAAGATGCGGTTATTGACGTTTATTGTCCGATGACCATGGCTGCGACTTCAAATGGGCAATGCGGTGATGGTGGATGGACGCTGGTAATGAAGATTGATGGCAGTCAGGTAGCTGACTTGCATTATCTATGGTTGCCTTCAGTTTTCAGTTGCAATTGATCTTAAATGTCTCTCGATTTCCATTTTCATGTAAAATATCCATCCGTACCTTAGTCATCTATAAAAACAAGCTAATATCAGAAACCTACTTATTATCTTTGCAATCATCTTAATAGTGTACTTGTATTTACTAAGCTTCTGATTTATATTCATCTGTACTCCAGTTAATCTGAGCATTGTTTTAAACGTAACTTTTCTTCTGTTCTTTACCTTAATTTTTTTATGCTGACTTGTCAATTTAATAGCATTTGGAGAGCGTATTTTGTTTTATATAGACACTACTCATCTAGACTAGCCTTAAAACCAATAAAAATGAAATGAAAAAATGAAAATAATTTCTTGACAAAGTACTATAATAAGTGCTTCTTGACTAATGAATGGCCGTTCATAATAGCATTCCTATCATAAAGACGGAATCCATCGGGAGATTGAGTAATTTCAATTTTCAGTGGACAAAAACCTTGTACTAGAATATTTTAAACCATATCGCAGTTTTTTTTTTAGACTTTTCAAGTGCTATAGAGGTAATTCGTAATCTATAGTAACACCAAAGACAATTTCTTATGAGAGCCCGAGAAAATAAATGTCAAATTTCACATGAATTGAGAAAACACCATGCAATCAGTTAAGATCGTCATGCGTCAGATTTCATTTTGTGAAATTTGAAGCTTTTGAATTTTGTTTCTCGGGCGCCCAAAAGACCCTTTTCTTTGGAGTTATTTCATATATCTTATTACATTAATTTTATAGTCCTCGAAAAGTCTAAAAAAGAGAGCATTATATGCTTGAAATTATTCTGGTACAAGGTTTTTGTCCACTGGAATTTAAATTTTCCTCAATTTCCTGGTGGTAGATTCCGTCTTAAAGTAACTTTAGAGAGTTTAATGTCCACATCTTCCCGCAAATCTGTATTGTAAGTGCCCGCAATTAAGGTCCCGTCTAGATTCTCCCCGCAAAAATTTCAGTCAAACGCCCGCAAGTCGCTAAGAGGTCCCCGCAAGACACGCAAAGGGGCACAATTTTTACCCTCCACCCCACAAAAACAAATCACGCAATCTGTTTCAAGTCACACAAGTCCCTCCACTACCACCCCCCCTCGGGATATGTTTTTGAGATAACGACATACAGAGAGTACGTGACACATTTTACACTTTGTGTGACACGAGGATCTGTCAATCAAGCAATAAAAGAACAAATAAAAGTGTCAAATATTATAATAACTTGGGAAACTAAAAATAGATGAATAGTTTTAACATACCCCATGACGCGAGTATGTAACAGGTTTTGTAACATCATGTCCTGTCAATCACAAAACGCAAAAGAAAATGTTAATAAAATATTCCGAGAAACTAAAAAAGGACTTGGCTGAGCGTAACCTGGGACCGAGTACAGAAACAAAAAAAAAAACGAAGCGTACCCAGATTTATGATTAAGTTATTCAAGTTCACGTCCACCGAATATTTCATTTTTAATTGATCCCAGTAAATCATCGATACTCATAATAAAGATAATACGATGGTCATCTATACTGCAAAATTAATATACCCGCTAATTGTTTTAAAAAAACCTCAAGACATAGCAACATCGACACGGCAATTATTTATTAAATGTCTTAAAACGACACGACAAAACACGACCTACTTAAAATCACCCTCGGTTGTTGCAGTTAAAAAGTTTGTTACAATCAGGGCATTTGACTAATTCGTTCAATTATTTATTTTAACGCTTTAGCCAATAATTTTTTTTCTAATTTATATGACCCAACCTTAAAAGACTGAACACTGAACACTGCCACACAAACACTAATTTCTAGTTGGCTAGTTGGCTTCCTTCCTTCGTACATGCTTTAAAATTCAAAATCAGTAATTGATCAAAAGGCTTAAAGTCTTGCGCGTTTACCTTAAAAATGTAGTCCTCAATACCGTGGCAGTCGGCAAGGTGGTTCCTGAGATAATGCGATCAAAAGATCCAACTTAGCCTTTAAACTGGCTTGAGATGTGGACATTAAACTCTCTTCCTTTAATTCAAGAGCGTATTTTCTCTGTCTTTGCATTTCTTCTTTCCTTTCGGCTTCCTCTTCCTGGAACGTCCTTTTTTTATCCTCTGGCCAATTAATTATCCATCTCTGGCAAAAAAAAACAATAATATAATTGGCATCGTTGTGTCCGGTATCGGGTATAGCAAATGAAACTAAAAAGGTTTATATTCTCGCTTACCTTATCCGGTAACAAGCACGCTATTTCATACGTGGAACGTTCCGTTAATTGACAAATTACTTCAAAGTTTGTCAATTTTGGAGCATTTTCACTTCCCACTCGCGATTGAGCCATTCTTTTTTCGATCTTCTGTGATTTTTGTCCTTTTTACTAATAAACCTTTCGCACTGCTTTAATACTGCACGTGTGATTATTTTTAGGCTAAGCTGATATACTTAAACCTCTGGCAAATTACGTTTGTTTTCTCAAATGACGAAAATGACAAAGAGGAAAAATAATCCCCGCCCAAAAGGAAAACAAAAGAAGGGGGGATTTTAGTGACACGGTATATTTTTCACGTCAAATGACAAAACGAAAAATGATCCACCCTCCACTAAACATAAAAAAACAAAGAAGGAATTATCATCTTACTTTTTTTTTCCTTTTTCCGTGACGCGGTAGATTTCCTATCCTCGAAACGTCCCGGGAAAACAGAGAAAAAACCAAATGATTTATGACACGTAAAATTTGTTTGTTCAGCCGGACTACCGCTCAAGGCGTTCAAACACTAAATGGCCGGGGGTTTTACTGAAAGATGATGTTTTTTGTGACACTTAAAATTTGTTTTTTGTAGCTGAACCACCGCCCCACTAAATAACACTAAATGACCGGCAGATTTATATTTTCACTAAATTTCATAAAATTAAAAAAAAAACTGTCATAATTATAAAAGCGCCTAATATTTTGAAAACCGTACCCGTGAGTCCAGATTTTTAATAACATGCTTAATGCAAACGCGGACAACAATACAAAACCTTTATTTAAAATCGCTTGGCATTTTTGACAAACATTAAATACTCTGGTGAGGTTTCGTTGATAATGTCTGTGGATATTCATCTGAAATTGACTTCGTGTGTCAACAGTAAGTATTTTCAAAAAATTAGAGGTTCTAAAACGTTCCGATTTTAGACAACTAGAATTGGGTAAACTTATGATTTTCACCTCCCTTTTTGTAGAACAAACCTTCGTAATTTTTTTGTCAGTTTCCAAAGACCTACTTTCTAACTCTTTAGAAGATAGTATTAAAGAATCTATTTCTCTCCACTTATTCAAAACGAAATCGAAGAATAATACCTTGAGTTGACAAATCTCGAACATCACACTGACCCAGTTGTCTTTCATTTTGTTTTTCTTGCTTTTTTGACTTACACGTAATCCTTTATTAATACCTTGAGTTGAATGAGAGTGTGTGATGCTTTTTTGTCTGTTGCCGCGAAGCACGTACAGTTGTAGTACGAAAAAGTTAATTACCTCTTAAAAGCGAATGCAAAGAAAAGAGGGGGTTTGTGAGTTGTGTACATAATAAAATCGTCAGATCGTGTATTTAATGAACTATTGTGACCAGTAGTTAATCCTGGCGAAAAAAGTTTTTAATCCCATCAAAAGACCATTAAATTTTAATTACAACATGACTCACAAACGAAATAAAGTGTGCACGAAAATTTTAATTTAAACAGTTTTTGGTTTTTACTACGTTCACATGACAATTGTAACTAGTTCCGTTTAAAATTTAAAATCAGTAATTGATCGAAAAGCTTAAAGTCTGGCGCGTTTGCCTTAAAAATGCAGTCCTCAATACCGTAGCAAATGAAACTAAAAAGGTTTATATTCTCGCTTACCTTATCCGGTAACGAGCACGCTATTTCATACGTGGAACGTTCCGTTAATTGACAAATTACTTCAAAGTTTGTCAATTTTGGAGCATTTTCACTTGCCACTCGCGATTGGGCCATTCTTTTTTCGATCTTCTGTGATTTTTGTCCTTTTTACTAATAAACCTTTCGCACTGCTTTAATACTGCACGTGTGATTATTTTTAGGCTAAGCTGATATACTTAAACCTCTGGCAAATTACGTTTGTTTTCTCAAATGACGAAAATGACAAAGAGGAAAAATAATCCCCTTCTGCCCAAAAGAAAAACAAAAGAAGGGGGAATTTTAGTGACACGGTATATTTTTCACGTCAAATGACAAAACGAAAAATGATCCACCCTCCACTAAACATAAAAAAACAAAGAAGGAATTATCATCTTACTTTTTTTTTCCTTTTTCCGTGACGCGGTATATTTCCTTTTCTCGAAACGTCCCGGGAAAACAGAGAAAAAACCAAATGATTTATGACACGTAAAATTTGTTTGTTCAGCCGGACTACCGCTCAAAGCGTTCAAACACTAAATGGCCGGGGGTTTTACTGAAAGATGATGTTTTTTGTGACACTTAAAATTTGTTTTTTGTAGCTGAACCACCGCCCCACTAAATAACACTAAATGACCGGCAGATTTATATTTTCACTAAATTTCATAAAATTAAAAAAAAAAACTGTCATAATTATAAAAGCGCCTAATATTTTGAAAACCGTACCCGTGAGTCCAGATTTTTAATAACATGCTTAATGCAAACGCGGACAACAATACAAAACCTTTATTTAAAATCGCTTGGCATTTTTGACAAACATTAAATACTCTGGTGAGGTTTCGTTGATAATGTCTGTGGATATTCATCTGAAATTGACTTCGTGTGTCAACAGTAAGTATTTTCAAAAAATTAGAGGTTCTAAAACGTTCCGATTTTAGACAACTAGAATTGGGTAAACTTATGATTTTCACCTCCCTTTTTGTAGAACAAACCTTCGTAAATTTTTTGTCAGTTTCCAAAGACCTACTTCCTAACTCTTTAGAAGATAGTATTAAAGAATCTATTTCTCTCCACTTATTCAAAACGAAATCGAAGAAAAAAATTATATGAATTATTAGTTATAAATCTTGTAGTAAATAATTGCCTTTCTTCACATGTCTGATGTTATTTTGAAACTTACTGTTACATGTACCATACTGTATTAAAAAGTGTAACTTGAAATTTTTTTTTTGTATCGAAAATATTGAGATTTCACTCTCAACAGTCGCTTCTACATTTAACCCAAAGCTTGCGATTTTTAAGCAAATATCTTATGTTCTTGGAGGATTTTAACGAGCTATTTCGAGAAAAACTAAAACACCGGTAACTTTCACAGCATAAAAATGGAGATTTGCGCAAAATTAACGTTTGCGTAAACCTGCATAAAGTTGGTTATCCAATTTTACACAAATTTTCCATGGCGAGTAAAGGTTTGTAAAGGCAAATTAAGGCATAGTAAATGACAAAACGAAAAATGATCCACCCTCCACTAAACATAAAAAAACAAAGAAGGAATTGTCATCTTACTTTTTTTTTCCTTTTTCCGTGACGCGGTATATTTCCTATCCTCGAAACGTCCCGGGAAAACAGAGAAAAAACCAAATGATTTATGACACGTAAAATTTGTTTGTTCAGCCGGACTACCGCTCAAAGCGTTCAAAGATTTTTCACTAAATTTCATAAAATTAAAAAAAAAAAACTGTCATAATTATAAAAGCGCCTAATATTTTGAAAACCGTACCCGTGAGTCCAGATTTTTAATAACATGCTTAATGCAAACGCGGACAACAATACAAAACCTTTATTTAAAATCGCTTGGCATTTTTGACAAACATTAAATACTCTGGTGAGGTTTCGTTGATAATGTCTGTGGATATTCATCTGAAATTGACTTCGTGTGTCAACAGTAAGTATTTTCAAAAAATTAGAGGTTCTAAAACGTTTCGATTTTAGACAACTAGAATTGGGTAAACTTATGATTTTCACCTCCCTTTTTGTAGAACAAACCTTCGTAAATTTTTTGTCAGTTTCCAAAGACCTACTTCCTAACTCTTTAGAAGATAGTATTAAAGAATCTATTTCTCTCCACTTATTCAAAACGAAATCGAAGAAAAAAATTATATGAATTATTAGTTATAAATCTTGTAGTAAATAATTGCCTTTCTTCACATGTCTGATGTTATTTTGAAACTTACTGTTACATGTACCATACTGTATTAAAAAGTGTAACTTGAAATTTTTTTTTTGTATCGAAAATATTGAGATTTCACTCTCAACAGTCGCTTCTACATTTAACCCAAAGCTTGCGATTTTTAAGCAAATATCTTATGTTCTTGGAGGATTTTAACGAGCTATTTCGAGAAAAACTAAAACACCGGTAACTTTCACAGCATAAAAATGGAGATTTGCGCAAAATTAACGTTTGCGTAAACCTGCATAAAGTTGGTTATCCAATTTTACACAAATTTTCCATGGCGAGTAAAGGTTTGTAAAGGCAAATTAAGGCATAGTAAATGACAAAACGAAAAATGATCCACCCTCCACTAAACATAAAAAAACAAAGAAGGAATTGTCATCTTACTTTTTTTTTCCTTTTTCCGTGACGCGGTATATTTCCTATCCTCGAAACGTCCCGGGAAAACAGAGAAAAAACCAAATGATTTATGACACGTAAAATTTGTTTGTTCAGCCGGACTACCGCTCAAAGCGTTCAAAGATTTTTCACTAAATTTCATAAAATTAAAAAAAAAAACTGTCATAATTATAAAAGCGCCTAATATTTTGAAAACCGTACCCGTGAGTCCAGATTTTTAATAACATGCTTAATGCAAACGCGGACAACAATACAAAACCTTTATTTAAAATCGCTTGGCATTTTTGACAAACATCAAATACTCTGGTGAGGTTTCGTTGATAATGTCTGTGGATATTCATCTGAAATTGACTTCGTGTGTCAACAGTAAGTATTTTCAAAAAATTAGAGGTTCTAAAACGTTTCGATTTTAGACAACTAGAATTGGGTAAACTTATGATTTTCACCTCCCTTTTTGTAGAACAAACCTTCGTAAATTTTTTGTCAGTTTCCAAAGACCTACTTCCTAACTCTTTAGAAGATAGTATTAAAGAATCTATTTCTCTCCACTTATTCAAAACGAAATCGAAGAAAAAAATTATATGAATTATTAGTTATAAATCTTGTAGTAAATAATTGCCTTTCTTCGCATGTCTGATGTTATTTTGAAACTTACTGTTACATGTACCATACTGTATTAAAAAGTGTAACTTGAAATTTTCTTTTTGTATCGAAAATATTGAGATTTCACTCTCAACAGTCGCTTCTACATTTAACCCAAAGCTTGCGATTTTTAAGCAAATATCTTATGTTCTTGGAGGATTTTAACGAGCTATTTCGAGAAAAACTAAAACACCGGTAACTTTCACAGCATAAAAATGGAGATTTGCGCAAAATTAACGTTTGCGTAAACCTGCATAAAGTTGGTTATCCAATTTTACACAAATTTTCCATGGCGAGTAAAGGTTTGTAAAGGCAAATTAAGGCATAGTAAATGACAAAACGAAAAATGATCCACCCTCCACTAAACATAAAAAAACAAAGAAGGAATTGTCATCTTACTTTTTTTTTCCTTTTTCCGTGACGCGGTATATTTCCTATCCTCGAAACGTCCCGGGAAAACAGAGAAAAAACCAAATGATTTATGACACGTAAAATTTGTTTGTTCAGCCGGACTACCGCTCAAAGCGTTCAAAGATTTTTCACTAAATTTCATAAAATTAAAAAAAAAACTGTCATAATTATAAAAGCGCCTAATATTTTGAAAACCGTACCCGTGAGTCCAGATTTTTAATAACATGCTTAATGCAAACGCGGACAACAATACAAAACCTTTATTTAAAATCGCTTGGCATTTTTGACAAACATTAAATACTCTGGTGAGGTTTCGTTGATAATGTCTGTGGATATTCATCTGAAATTGACTTCGTGTGTCAACAGTAAGTATTTTCAAAAAATTAGAGGTTCTAAAACGTTCCGATTTTAGACAACTAGAATTGGGTAAACTTATGATTTTCACCTCCCTTTTTGTAGAACAAACCTTCGTAATTTTTTTGTCAGTTTCCAAAGACCTACTTCCTAACTCTTTAGAAGATAGTATTAAAGAATCTATTTCTCTCCACTTATTCAAAACGAAATCGAAGAAAAAAATTATATGAATTATTAGTTATAAATCTTGTAGTAAATAATTGCCTTTCTTCGCATGTCTGATGTTATTTTGAAACTTACTGTTACATGTACCATACTTTATTACAAAGTGTAAAAAAAGTGTAACTTGAATATTTTTTTGTGTCGAAAATATTGAGATTTCACTCCATTTCCAAACTCGTCAATCGCTTCTGCATTTAACCCAAGGCAATATTTATAATCGCTTGCGATTTAGTCGCTTCCACTTTTAACCCAAGGCAATATTTATAACCGCTTGCGATTTTTAAGCAAATATCTTATGTTCTTGGAGGAATTTAACGAGCTATTTCGAGAAAAACTGATCATAATTCCTTGCTCCCGGGTATCTACTTTTTTTTTTACAAAAAAAAACACCTGCCAGCTGCCGGGTATCGCTTGCGGTATTTCTGAGCAAAACACGAAATACTATGGTGATATTTCGTTGATAATTTTGGTAGATATTAATCGGGAGTTGACGGAAGCCACTTTCGGAGTTTTTAGTCTCTGATTGTGAGTTAAATACTCGAAACCAAATATCAGTGGTTAACCACCGGAATATTTATATCAAGAAACATCAAATTTAAGATCTCACCTTCGATTAATGTCAGCTTACCGGATTTTACTGGGTTTATCGCAAACCAACCAAAAAATCGCCATTTTTGTATTGATGTTTACCTGCGTAGATTTTGTCGGCAAACAACACGCAAAGATGTTATTGTTCTCATCACAACATCGTTTGAAGCATTAACACTGGAATGTTCACATCACAGACCAAGACTACTGTATTACTAAGGCTCTTCGATTCTCAAGATTTTGCTGAAAAGAGCAGATAGTAAGGCAAGGTAAATTTTTTAAACAAAAGTTTATTATTGGTTTTAAATTCCGGTAACCGGTCAAGGTTTTCAAAATACTAAACTGCCGGCAGTTTTATATTCTCAGTAAATGTCACAAAATCGAACGATTCCAGCTAATGTAAGATGATATTTCACGACACTTGTAATAAAAAATGGGTCGTGATTTAGCTGCACGTTCGAGTAAATTTTGAAAAAAAAAAACAGTAGTGCGGGGGTCGATGCTATAATCGAAAGGTGATATTTCACGACACTTGTGTTAAAAAATGGGTCGTGATTTAGCTGCATGTTCGAGTAAATTTTTTAAAAACTGATCGTGTTTCAGCCGCACGATTGGGTAACATTTATTTTTAACAGAAAACAGCGCGTGATCGCCGAGCGATGTTATTAAAAAAGATGTGACGTTTTAATGGCACTTGTTACAAAAATTGATCGTGTTTCAGCCGCACGATTGGGTAACATTTATTTTTAACAGAAAACAGCGCGTGATCACCGAGCGATGTTATTAAAAAAGATGTGACGTTTTAATGGCACTTGTTACAAAAATTGATCGTGTTTCAGCCGCACGATTGGGTAACATTTATTTCTAACAGAAAACAGCGCGTGATCACCGAGCGATGTTATTAAAAAAGATGTGACGTTTTAATGGCACTTGTTACAAAAATTGATCGTGTTTCAGCCGCACGATTGGGTAACATTTATTTTTAACAGAAAACAGCGCGTGATCACCGAGCGATGTTATTAAAAAAGATGTGACGTTTTAATGGCACTTGTTACAAAAATTGATCGTGTTTCAGCCGCACGATTGGGTAACATTTATTTTTAACAGAAAACAGCGCGTGATCACCGAGCGATGTTATTAAAAAAGATGTGACGTTTTAATGGCACTTGTTACAAAAATTGATCGTGTTTCAGCCGCACGATTGGGTAACATTTATTTTTAACAGAAAACAGCGCGTGATCACCGAGCGATGTTATTAAAAAAGATGTGACGTTTTAATGGCACTTGTTACAAAAATTGATCGTGTTTCAGCCGCACGATTGGGTAACATTTATTTTTAACAGAAAACAGCGCGTGATCACCGAGCGATGTTATTAAAAAAGATGTGACGTTTTAATGGCACTTGTTACAAAAATTGATCGTGTTTCAGCCGCACGATTGGGTAACATTTATTTTTAACAGAAAACAGCGCGTGATCACCGAGCGATGTTATTAAAAAAGATGTGACGTTTTAATGGCACTTGTTACAAAAATTGATCGTGTTTCAGCCGCACGATTGGGTAACATTTATTTTTAACAGAAAACAGCGCGTGATCACCGAGCGATGTTATTAAAAAGATGTGACGTTTTAATGGCACTTGTTACAAAAATTGATCGCGTTTCAGCTGCACGTTTGGGTAACATTTATTTTTAACACAAAACAGCGCGTGATCGCCGAGCGATGTTATTAAAAAAGATGTGACGTTTTAATGGCACTTGTTACAAAAATTGATCGCGTTTCAGCTGCACGTTTGGGTAACATTTATTTTTAACACAAGACAGCGCGTGATCGCCGAGCGATGTTATTAAAAAAGATGTGACGTTTTAATGGCACTTGTTACAAAAATTGATCGCGTTTCAGCCGCACGTTTGGGTAACATAGGAGATAATATCACACTCATATTGCGTCATAATGGCCCATTGAGATGAACAACGCGCAAGAGGATGTGATGCAATATTATCGGTCTCGTTTGAGATATTTTTTGCGTGTGAAAACATATTTTTGTGATAATGATCCGGTTGCGTGTTTGATTTCGTAATATCAACAACACCGATTACAATGTTTGTGATCTGCCTCGAGAGTATGGATTAGCAGATAATTTTGCTATTACGTTGCCTCCCACACCATCAAACGTCACCATCACCCATTAAGTAACAATGGTTAGCTGACGCAAAGGAAATAACGAGCTAATATTACCGATAAGAAAGACAAGTGTTTTTCATGTTGTTTGTTCATGCGAAAGTTGGCCGATCGCCAGTGGGTGAAAGATGACGCGACGTGATCGCCCACCGCTTGTTCTCGGCTATATAAGAAGCTTTGATCGAGGCTAACTCAAACCAGTTGAAGCTGCTAACCCAAGAGCAAAGAGCAAAGAGAGAGAGCAAACCAGAAGACTAAAGTCTACGAAGAAGTTCGATCATGGCAGCCCCAAAAGAAAACGTTGGTCACATCTCAACCAAGTACGTTGAAACAAGTTGTGAGGCAGCCATGCGTTGTTCAGAATGTGATGGCATGTCCGACTTGGAAAGGTTTTTCTTTTTTGATAAGCTAAAGACTCACCGCCATAGACGGAATCTTCTGACAAGATGTTTATGCGAGTATCATTGTTCGTCAAAGTGGCAGTTTTATCTTTGGAGCAAGATCATCGAGGCAGAAAATCCCGACAAAGCAGATTTTCTAAAGATGATGTTCGCTCTGGGCAAATCATCGGTCGATCTCTCGGCGTTCAATCTATACGTTGGCTGCATGTCGCAGTGGGATTTTTTTGAGACATGTAGGGTTCCACAAACACTGCCCGAGTTTGCATCGCAGACGATGTTATCTCGTCCGTGTAAAACATCTACCGTATCATGGGAAAAGACCATGTTGAAACTACACGAGGCATTTGAAGTCGAGACGCTTTCAGGTGAGGCGTTGCTGCGCGGAATGTTGGCATGTCGAGTATTGATTTTAATCGAGGTCACGGAAAAGACGCCAGTCTTACGAATGACCGAAAGGGGTCGACAATTGCTGTGTCAAGTTTTGCCATGTAATCTTGTGACAAACAGCAAAGTGTGGCCTGCAAGCGGTCTATGTTTTTACCCAATCTTCCATTGGATTCAACACAAGGGATACATATCTCAGGCCGAGCAGCAGTTTATCCAAAAGCATGAAACGACGCTCAATCAAATTGGTCATCGCTTCGCCTCGGTGACGGTGAGTTCACCAAACTCCATCACCATTGACCTGGAACCTCTGGATGGTAGTTATGATCACACAAGAACAATAATCAGCACCTTTGATCTTGAGAGAAACAGCTTCCCAGTAACGGTGGAGAATGGTCGAGGTACAAAAGACAGCCTTTTCCTGTCCATGACCCCAATGCTCGGACAAATTATGTTGATCTTAAAAATGACATATGCGTACCTAGACAACAACAACAATGGGGACTTGCACAGAGAACTGTTGATAGCGTGTCTTTTGTGCGTATTGAAGAGTGGGGTAAAACAGATGAACAGTTTAAAACTACATATGCTGAATCAAGACTACGAAGAAAATATGAAGCTAGTGCAAAAGACAAAGCCTGGGACCGTGAGACCACCGCTGATCGCGTGTGATTACCGTACGTCCGCGGGACAGCGAAGAAGAGAAAGGGGAGACCAAATGAAGATATGTTTTCCATCGGAGAAGCAAACAATAAAAACTTTTGTTGCAAATCTCCGTCGTTGTGAAGGGCTGCATTCAACAAGGCCAAAAAGGCCAAAAAGGCCAGAGTCACTTTTCAAAGATGCATGTGACGAGGTTGTGGAAACTTTGTCGAGATCTAAGTTCGAGAACTTTGACATTGTCATGTCTAGTGTTCCAAAACAAATGGCGCAAATGGCATCCTTGCCATCTCCCTCGCCCGAGCCATCGACTTCAGGAAACGTCCGCACGAAAAGAAAGCGCATTATTGACAGTGATGATGAAGGAGACGATGTCATCGAGGTAACGCCGACGCGGGAATTGGCTAGGAAGCCAAAGGTGCCAAAACGAAGACGCGATATAGACAGTGGTGACGACATTGAAACCGAGTCAGTGGCCTTGTCTCAGCCAAGGATGGAGCATATCATCCGACCACCAGTAACCATACCCGTTGCAGCCGTTGCAGGCGCGCGAAAGGAGCAAATAGTTTTGGAAAGTAAGAAGCCAGCAGAAAGCCCCAGTGAGAGTGGACACGAAGATGCGCAAAATGATGATGATGATGATGATAACGATGATGATGATGATAACGATGATGATGATAACGATGATGATGATGATGATGATGATGATGATGATGATAACGATGATGATGACGACTATAAAGGCGACCAAGATGGCAGTGAGAGTGATGATGACAGTGGTGGAGAAGAAGGGGAGAAGAGACGATATTCTTCACCGCTCAATACACCGATGACGGATACGAGTGCAATACAGTTGGCAAACTCAAATGAGACAGGCACGAAAACTTCCACTAGCGAGACAACTCGTCCCGTTGCACCGCCCCTGACCATCCAGTTGACTGTAGACCAATGCGATGTCACATTGGATGGTGCCACGATCAGCCAAACAGTGGAGCAAGTGGTTGCCAAAGAGGGTCCGATGGCCAGTTCAATGATCGAGAAAGACACTCCAATGTTCCCAGTACCGCCTTTGACCCTTCGATCGACTCAGTCAGCAGACCACCCAGTGGTTGATGATTCAGTATCCGATTTGTTTAACGGTGAACTGTGCAACAACATCGGTCTCGATGATGATGATGACTATGATGTCACGCATGCAGACAAATCCTTGTACCTCGGATCTCCTCAAGGCCCCATTGCTTCCGAGTTGATAAGCAGAGGTCAATCGGTACAAGGACCAGGAACCATGACCGTGGGTCCGATGAACTACGACACGGCTATGAGGGGCAAATGCCTGGTACGGTTGCTAAGAGAAGTGGGAGAACTGACCGAGGTGGTACCTGAAGTGAAGGTGGTTTCCACTAGCAACGGCGAGTTTGCCTTTAAAATATATACTGATCTGGACAAACTGTATACCCTCGGTACATACCCCTTGGATTGGATCCAACTAAAGAATTGTGCACAGATTGGGCGGACTATTTTTATGGTGGCTGCATTACAGTCGTTGGATTCTAGCGATTTGAGCAAGTTTGAGATATCGGCAGACAACAAACTGGCTTGGTTCCCGCCGGTCAAGGGTCGTTTGGAAACTGAAATACATCCATTGGAGGTGTTACAGTCGTCGTCTTTGCTTGGACATCAGTTGCGGAAAACAGTGCGACAAGATGAGAACTTTGGCGCCTGGGCGAAAGCCATTACAGAGAAAAAGCGGCCATTGGTGGAGTCGATAGTACGACAGTCTAACCTAGCAACGAGAGACCTCGGTAAAACTATAGACTTAGATTATTTTGGTCGCTTTTTTCAAAAATTGTCAAACGCGTTGCCGTGGATTGACCAATATTGACTTTGTTCAATCAAATGCTGTATAGAGTCTTGATTTTATTGAAAAAATTTTCTTGATAACTTTGAATGTATCACGAACACGTTTGATAGGGTAGTAGTTTTGGTGAAAGTTTATTGATTTGAGAAATACAAAGCACAGATAAAACATCGAGAGTCTTAAATCTTTGAGAAATGTACAGCTAAGAATTGGTCAGTGACTTTGATTTGCCAAAGATTACTTTTCCTTTTATGGTGTAAAATAGTTTAGCTAGGCCGATGGACTGCACTCTGAGTAGCTGAAAGTATTATCTCGATATTATCGTTTTTTGACAAGATTTCTTCTAACAAGTTTTAATGTACCATGATAATATTTATTAGGGTAGCATTTGTGGTTAACGCTTGCTGATTTTATTATCACGAGATATAAACATGAAATAAAATAACTAAGTTCTTAAATCTCTGAGAGTTTTTAAAACTTCGCGCAATAGCAAATTCGACCGGCTGAAAAACAAAAGAGAAAAAACACTGAGAGTTTGATTCGTAAAAAGTCTTATGGCAACTTTATTTCCTCATTGTGACACGTGCTCTCTCTCAAAACACTGACAGTTTGATTCGTAAAAAGTCTTATGGCAATTTTATTGCCTCATTGTGACACGCGCTCTCTCTCCTTCGTGGGTAGGGGAGTCAAAGCAAAAACGAACATTTCCTTTTTTTTTATTGGACATTCTTTCAATTGGCAAATTCAAAATGTAATTGTTTGATATGGCATTTATACGTGAACAGTGTAGTATTTGGGTCTTTTCTATTTTATGGCAGATACATGGAGCTTTTGGGCTCGGGGAAACGAGAGGTTTGTCATGCGTATCCGGACCCGGTGGTGCTTGGAGACGATCGCGTTGTTTGAAATTTACTTACCCGCGAGGATAAATATATCCCCAGTTGTCGATACTTTGACATTGTACAGAACGAGATTGAACCACATATGAGACTCGTGGTTACGACATGGATGCATGACGTTTGCAAAGAGTAAATGTGCGAGGAAGATGTATTTGTCTTAGCAGTGAATTATTTAGACCGATTTTTATCGATTGTACCAACGAGAAAATGCAAACTACAATTACTTGGTGCCGCGTGTGTGTTAGTCGCTAGCAAATTTTTTCCAACGCCGGTGCGATCAAAAAGGATGCAGCAACTTTAATCGCCTCGTGCTATATAGATGACACGTTTTTTATGTATCCGCCCTCTTTGCTGGCTATAGCTTCGGATAGCATGGCATTTACTAGAGTTGGAACAAAAGAGCAAAAAAAAAAACAGAATCGATGCTTTTCGCGTTGTTTCAACGACTAACCAATAAAGGAGTCCACTATTTACAAAATTACGAAAAACTCGTAGACGAGATTATCAAACTGAATAATCACTACAATTAAAGAACAACCAATGATCGACAAAATATTTGTAGTAAAAAAAATCGTGTCGATTTTATTAATTCATAATATATTTCTTCATTGAATAGTTACAAAGAGTCACATTTGTTGCGTTCTTAGACCCCTTCTTTACGAGATCATCTTTAGGGTTCATCGTCATCCAACCAGTGACTGGAAAAATCGTCTGTCTTATTAAACCAGGCTGTAAGGCGCTCGTAGGCGGTGACGTTTTCATTACCGCCCCAAATCTCTTGCATCAAGCCCAGTGTTTTTTGATACATCGTTTCCGTACACATCACGGCCGTTTCATGTGTCAACTTGTCCAATACTTTTTCGAGCCACTTCCAAATGTTCATCTGAGAATCTTCTTCCTTGATCACAAACAACCGGTCCACCGAGCGATCGTTTACAATTTCTTTCAGCTTCTGAGGCACAAAATCATAACCGTAACGAGAGTCTAGAGGTTGGTGAATTTCCATGATGAATCAAACTCGAAGACTTTACTGAGATTTCAACGAGGGCTAATGTTTTTATAATCTTACAATTCGACCATACTACAATTTTACCTTGACGAAATAGAGCAAATAACACAACAATCTAGTATCATTTTAGCCATTTTATACAGTGTCCGATGTTTTGGCCGCTCCTTCGACTCTTTCCTGGCTTTGAGCTTTCTCGTCTTGTTCGCCCTCGTGCAAGTCGGGGAGGTGATAATAATCCATGGGCTGGTACGGAGTCGGTCCAGTCAACAAACACGCAAACGAAAAAGCCGCACTCTGCAACCTGAATTCGGACGATTTTCCTTCCCATGCTCGTCTTACCTCCTCCGAAAAGAACTCCAAGTTTGGCGCGTCTTTGCTTAGGTCCATGTGGATTAATTTCTTTTTGTACCCTTTTTTTTCTTCTCTATCTATCACTCCTTCTCTTGCCGATCGCTTCGTCTCGTCTGGGTTTTTTGAACAGGGGAGAAGGTTCTTTATATCGTTTGGTGAGAGCGCGACGCAAATGTCGTCAATGGAAAACTCCCAGTTACGTAGATGGTACGTGGTCTTGGGGGGGGGGGGGGTGTTTCTCTGGGCTGGGTATTTCGACACGTTGATGTAAAGTCATTTCCTGTGCGTAGTCCTTTTACGTCATCATGGTTTGTCTCATCTGGCCTTTTTAGCAGGGCAGAGGATTCCTTATACCGTTTGGCGAGAGCGCGACACACATGTCTTCAATGGAAAACTCCCAATTGCATAGATGATACGTGTTCTTGGGGGGGGGGGGGTGTTTCTCTGGGCTGGGTATTTCGACACGTTGACGTAAAGCCATTTCCTGTGCATGGTGCTTGCGTCAGCGCAGTGTAAGCATAAAAAGCGCAACAAACGGGCCGTGGTACTGCAATCAGTATATCACTGCAAACGCGAAGAGCAAAAAGAAAGCATGGCACCCGCAACTCGTTCTCAAACGATTATCTTGCGAAGCTGTAAACTTTGGATACCCGGCACTGACGAAGATTACATGAAAATGTATGCTGACATCATGACAAGAAAGAGAATATCTTTATGCAACGCTCTACGGTGTACTAGAAGGTGCTTGCATTGTGGAAGAAGGTTTTCGCGCGAGAGACGTCCCAGGCCGTCCATGGCCGGACATGACGACAATATGAGGTTTCCCCAACTCTTTGAGGCTCTCGCGAACGTTAAGACCGGACAGCACGCCAAGACCTTCCTAAAGCAATTAAACGAGGCAAAGAGAGCACGGTGCGAACTACAAAAGGTCCACAGAGTTTGTAAGGCGTTCGAAGCAATGGCGGAAAGACGATGCGTGTTTTGTTACAAGTGGTGCAGGTCGTCTCCATTCGAGTATGAGAAAAGACTAGCGCAAACTCATGTGATATCTTTCGAGAGTAATACTAATGTGATGCTTATCCGGAGAAAGGTGTAAAAAACATACAATAAAATTATTGCAAAGTGTTGCATTTGTAGCATTATTCGATGATTGTGATTGTATCAATATGGATTGGGATCTAATATCTGTTTGCGTGTGAGAGGCGGCGAGGGTGGAGGTGGGGGTGAGGGAAATGGAAGTTGATGCCAAAGATTTAACAAATCGTGAAACTGCCTGCTCTGGGCAAAGAAGATTAGTTGGTATGCATTATCACTCGTGTCAAACCACTGCTTGACAAAAAAAAAAAAGAGGTAAACCCCAACGCGAAAGCAGCGCATTGCGCATTGTACAGCCAAACAGAAAACAATAGGCGTGATGAACAACAAGTGTATAATTTAATCACAAAAAATCCAAACTAGTTTTACAAGGCACTTTTTGTTTGATTGTTCCAATGTGAATGTCACTTTTTACAGCGTTTGCTGTTACTTCCTCGACTATCTTCGGCGTTTCGTTTGACCGATGATCCTGTAGTAATTATTCGGTCTGGTTCGACCTTGCACTTTACCCAGGCGTGATACGTTCGCGATTGATGGACACCAAACGGTGTCAGATCGTACAAGCGGCGAGATGCTTCCCTAAATAATAGATTGGGTTCCTCTTCGACACCCTCTGTGCGCTGATTAAGTTGCTTCAAAAATTCCTCAAGCTCGGGTTGAACGTTTGGTGGCCCATATGGCGAGTTCCTGGAAGACGTTGGCAGGAGATAGGCACCTGGGACAGTTGTCACGTTTGCAGGGTCGCAAGGAAGGCTCGTCATGTAATCCGTCTCGGGATCTTTTGGTACTCCCTCTGCCAGCACTAGTAGCGCACTCATGGCTACAAGGTCCAACGGTGCCCGCGGGTCAGAAGCGCAACAAAAAGCCAGCTTAGCATGCAACCGGACACACTTCTCCACTTTCCTGTTCATTTTATAGTGGTTTCGTATCATCCAATCGAGGGGTGCAGTCATTGCAAGAGTAAGTGGCCGGAAACTCTCGGTCACCGCCTCGACATTCCACAAGGCGTATCCAGGCTGAAAGGCTCTCAAGCGATCCCTCCGTATCCTGATCTCGGGATATTTACAGTCCCAACCAATCAACTGAGTAATGGCAGCGGCCAAGCGCAGCACGGCATCTTTTGTCATGGGAAAATTGTTCGACACAGCCCTCACCTCCTCGTACATAAAAGCCATGCTAGCAGAAAACCACCGCCGCGAATCTTGGTCTGCATCAGACTCCAACAACTCATCAAACTTCACGGGGCATTCGACCGTTAGCGATGCCCGCTCTTCGTCTGACAGATGTCGAACGAGATTCAAACAGGCAATGCTCAAGTACGCGGCAGAGTGGTCCACCGGTTGTCTGGTAATGATCCATGCCAGCTGTCGAAAGTCATGTGGCACGGTGGACTTTTCCGGGTCCACCAGATTCACAGCCGCTCGAAGAACTGCCTTGGGGCAACGCCTGGCACCCTCCATCAGTAGCCACACCATCTCTATGCCGGGATTGTCTACAGAGTCCACGTACTCCTCGAAAAGGTAAAAAAACTGCCTCCACCCAAATGGTAACACTTTCGGGTTGCGGTGCATGATTTGAACAGCGAACCATAACTGGGGCATGTCGTAGTGACTGCGCTCGCTTACTCGAGTCATTCCCCATCATCTCCTTCCGCTCCCTAACTGAGGCTCGTAACCGATTGGAACGAACTGCCTGATATGTGCTCTTTTTTATACCAAGGACCGCGTCGTCCTTATTCAAAACGTCATTGTGACCTCACCCAACGGCCTATGATGTCAAAGGACACGTCACGGTCTCTTTGACGCACGTTTCGAATACGTCAATTTCTCTGACTCGTTGTATTTGCATGATCTTTTAATTTCTTATTGCGTCATTACTCATTGCGTCACAACTCTGTCTATAAAATGTCGGGGCAATTCGCTTTGCAGTTAGTTGGTTACTTGAATCCCAAACGAGTAACAGCAAAAGGACAAACGGGAGCAAAAAAAAAGTTGGAAAACAACAAATGGCGCCGAAGACGAGCCAAGAGAAGGAAGAGAAAAGAAGGTCGATATTAAAGGTCGTGACTAATACGATCGGAGGACGCAAGAAGAAAGTCTATCAAGGCAACCAAAAAGATGGACAAAACGTGGATGACATTGACGTTGAGGCAATAGGGCCCATGGATGGCATTGACGTTGAAGCAACAGGGTCCCCAGTCCCACGTTTTAATGCTAAGTCGGAGAAAGCATTTCAGAAGATCGAGGATGCTGCCAAACGCATAGCCCCAAAATCGTTGCGCAAATTTGACAAGCCCTTGTTGGATGACTGTGCCATCTTGGAAGGCGAGTACGAAGGTTTTGCCTGATCGGTATGAGCAGATATGCACCCACGTAGATCGCATTGGTGATGGTAAAGGCGATGCCATCGACGCAATGTTGTCAGTGAAAAGGTGGAGGACGAGTACAGAACAAATCTGACCGACTACCAAACTTATTATAGTCAAAGGGATTTAATCGAACTCTGGTAATGAACCTAAAAATAATTGACTACGAATAGAGACAACAATTGTAGCTGATTGCACAAAAGTATAATGCTGTGAAAGGGTATCCATTAAACACTTAACACTTGATTTGTTGTGATATTTTGTATTGTGCATTCGTATTTTCAATCCGTCAATGCTTTCACATCTTTGATCTTTCCCCCCTTGTAGCAAATGTCGGGTGAGAAACGTATTGAAGCAACAAACAAAACATCCTTGCATGACCGATGATATTCACTGGGATCTTGACGTCAATTAAATTGCGTCATCCAGTACCATTAAAGAAGGTATAAAAAGCTGCATCGCGCAATCGACAGACAGTCTGGTTTGAGAAGTCTGAGCGATAACAAGTCTATTTGGCAGTCAGCGCAACACCATGATTCGTACACGCAAGCAAACCAGTTCCATCGTCCGCAATGGAGTTCTGTGGTTAGAGTCGAAGAAGCCCATCGGCCAAAGACCTTATTCGCTGGTGGCAGATTTCCAAAAATACTTGAGCACTGTGGTAGAACGATATAAGCACTTGCCATACATAGAGGTTTTGAAAGAGAAGGGTGACCAGCTGGCGCGGGACATGAACATTGTCATAGACAATCTCGTTGGCGATTACAGAGTTAAACTGGATCGTTTTCGGGCTTTGAATACGCCCATTCTTAGCTCAACTGACGTTGAACTGGCCGAAGAGTTGCTTCGCCATCACCTAAGGGACTATAGTCTGGAGAATGTCGTGATGTTGCTCAACTGTCACACCGTCAACGCTTTGCATCCCTGGTTCTATGAATCAGTTGGGGGGGCGACTGCACTGCTCATGCTAGCCCTGGAAAATGCTAGTGAGACTCTTGCGTCGTTTCGAATCAGCCGGGGCTACTTGGAATGCTCATTGGACGAGGCCTTTTGTACAGTTTGTTTTTACAGGAAACCAGACATGCAACCATTGATGGCTTGGAGAGACCTGCACGTATCTCTCTAATTTGATCATCTGTTATAATCTTGTTACAAATACTAGATGCAAAAAAATAATTATAAGTAAATGAAGACATTGTCAAGAGTTTATGTTTGTGAGTTGTTTTTATTTTAACCAAAAACATGAATAAACGACAACGTTGCCAACTTGACATGCTCGTGCGTTGTTGACCTACTTTCGTGTTCACACATTTGGTCAAACCATATAGAGTAGACAAAGTACAATTCACGATCCAGAGTTTTGTTTCAATTAAAAAACTCCAAAAACAAGTCCACGATCGAGAGGTAATCAGAGACTGGAATGGTTAGATGATAATCTGCCACCACCTGCTCCCATCGTCGCATGGTACCAATTTCTTTAAGGCACCGGAGCCAATCGACCATCTCTTTGGAAAACCGCTCGACAAGCGCGTTCATTCTTGTCATGGTCTTTTTCGAGGGGGGTTTTGAAAAGGCCCATTCCAGCGATGTACCATTCAGTCGCAACGATTTCGACAACTCGCCACCGACGTCGACCCCGTAAACGCGTCTTGTCTCGCGCACCACCAAAATGTTGGAGGTGTTATTATCCGATGCTCCGACAACATTCTTGGCTACAACGATCCGCAAAACGTCCATGGGATTTTCCAACGTGCTAATCCAATCGTTTTCAAATTCGTGTAACTTGCATAGACCCCTGCTCTCATTTTTCGACACTAAGCCTTCGCCCAACACATGGCCCGGGTTTCCAATCATGGGACTCGAGACTCCAACCTGGCCATCGGCCGTGACAAACACTCCCTGTTCGGGGATGCACTCTTGTAAACCCAACACCTCACGGACCAGTCGAGTTAGACAGACACAGCGAATCGCCTGTTGATCGAGCTTAAAGGGACCCTTGATCACCCGCTGTCCGCCAACATCAACAAACACAGGCGGTTTTCCTCCTGCTCGCTTTTGTGCCAGGGGCTTTCCTCTCGTGAGATCACACCACGATGTCGAAGAGGCAAATGTATGGGCGCACGGCCGCGAATTGATCCAGTCGAGACGCTGTTTTTTGGTTGGCGCGTCATGTTCAGCCGTTTTGCGCTTTTGGCAATGAACTGTCGACGCACAATCTTCATTCGTCAAGTTTAATCGGAGCTTTAGGATTTCCATCCTCTTCTGAGGAACCCCGGGTGGTACCGACCGGTACACCCGACAAGCCTCGTCCTTGAATGCGGGCTGTCTTCCATCGCTCGTCTGCTCTTCGCATAGGCGTATGTGTTCCATAAACTCTTCAAAGCCCTGCTTGACGCTGTGAGAAGGAGGACCATGAGTGTATGCAACGTTGGGGGGTAACGCCAATCCTTGCCTTTCACAGTATTTCGTGAGTATCGAAGTCGTATCGATCAACTGCTTGCCTCGTCGAGTGTGTCTGTCCTCTGCGCAGGCTGGCATTGGATAAGCTCTGCGCTCCTTGGGCACCTCTACCGGTTGGCACGGAAGGTGAGACAAGTAATCCAGACTAGTCTCGTCCGGAAAGCGCCCCGTCAACACGAGTAGCGCATTGAAAAAAACAAGATCGAGACGAGCAGATTTATTAGAGCAACAGGTCAAAGCCACCGTTGCGTACAATTCGACGTAGTCTCGTGCTCTGGGATCGAGTGTATCTTCCGCCCGTTTAATCCACCAAAATGCCACCGCAAATCCCAGAATGAGAGGTCGTACGCTCTTTTTGCACAAACTCAACTCGGGCGCCAGAAATTGTTTAATCGTGTCGGTCATGTTTTTCTTGTTGAGCCGCAGTTTTGGGAACATAGAATCCCAAGCCACCAAATGAGTGACGGCGGCAGCAAGACGAAGGGCAGTTTCCGGTGTCATGGGGTACGCGTGAGACACAGCCATCGTTTCTCTGTACAAAAAAGACATACATGCCACAAACTTTGATCGGGCTTCCTCATGCGCGCACTCCTCCAAAAGATGGTTCCACCCGTCTGGAAAGTCCATAATCGTCGACTCATCTAGTTGCCTCAGCACATCGAGACATGCCACACTCAGGTAGGCAGCAGAACGGTCCACAGGCTGTCTGGCCATGGCAGCAGCTACACGCCAGTAGTCGAGCCGTGACACACTCTTATGACTTTTCAGCGCCGCGATAACATCCTGTAGAAGTGTTGCTGGACACCTGCCGTGATCTTCGACCAGGAATAGCATCAGCTTGGATGTATCCCTAGTCATCGTATCAAGATACTCATCTAGAAAAAAGAAAAACTGCTTCCAGCCACCAGGCAGAACTGCAGGGTTCCTGATCATCTTCTGAACGATAGATCGCAACTCGAACATATCGTACCAGCTGCGTTGACTGACTCTGCTCCACATGATCGCACTCTTAAGACCAGCGACAAGCAAACGAACGATTGGGGTGTTCTCAAGATTCGCGCTCTGGCACCACGAGACGTTTGTGAGTTTGAATGCAGCGTCTCTGTTTTTTTTATAGAGCGCAAACCAAAACGTCATTAAATCGTCATATTCGTTGATGACCTCAGTCGGGCGGGATCTATGACATCAATCAATGACGCTGTTGTACGTTGTTAAAAGGAGATTATGACGTCAGTGGGATGGGTTGTTTCACGTCAATCAATGACGTAGTAGGTTTTTCTGTTCAACGGGTTATAAGAACCGAATCGAGCTCTCGGCTAGCAAAGACAATCTGCAAGAAGAAGAAGAAGAAGCGGCCAAACAGACGAGAAAGATGAACAAAGCGAAGCAAGCAACCAAAGAAGAAGCAACCGAACAGCTTTACATGAGCAAGGACGACCGCGACTATTGTAAAGCGTTACTCAGGTACACGAGTGCCATACAGCAAATAAACCTAAGACGAAAGAAACGGAACCTACCACCTCTAGATCTTCCCAGCCATCTTTTAGTGAATAGAGACAATGAAGTGAAAGTCGACAAAAGAAACTGTCCGGTGAGGACCAGATATGCCGCTCGAAAACGAAACTTAGAAAAGGTGATTCAACGATTGAAGAATAAGAGAGAAAGCACAAGACAAGAAATTTCAATGACAGTGACAACGATTGTACTGGAACATTGATTGCGCTTTTTTTAATGACTTGTGTTGTTTTATTTAAAGACTCAACGATTGTTTCGCATTAGTCCTTGTATATATCAAGTCCGATAAATCGTCGAAAGTATCGCGAAAAAACATCTCGATTCATATTGGATATGAAACGTTAGGGTTGATTTAAGTAAAGTATCTTGACCATGAATAAAATGATCTTACCTTTATTGTAAAGAAAGTGTGGTGATTATTACTTGATATTATTGGGTGGTGATTTGAACAAAAAGGGTGCATTTCATAGGCCCATGTATATGCTTAGTGCTTACAAGGCCATAAGCCATGCTTCAACATTCGAAGGACACTCTGGTATTTTTTTTTACTCGGAGACAGTTATGAAAGGGCATAATTTTTTAACTCACATAACTACATCCGACGACGACAAATTGTACAGATTTCTACCAGGGTCCAAATGAAATAACCCAAGGTGTTACTTTGACTTTACGCTTAGTAAAAAGGACAGTCCAAGAAAGTCTTGTTTTAAAACAAATGTGCATAGAGGATTGTATGTTGTGCATTGTGTACCATCTTTTAGCTTTGTAGCTATATTATTTGCGTTTATTGATATATCTTTATCCAATTCAGCCTTTATTCAACTGAATTTTTCTTAACGTTTTAACAAAGTATCTTCGTATTTTTGACACTACAGGTTGAAGTAAAGGCATTTACCATTGAACATGGCGTTGGGTTCTCCAATATGTCCCTTTTCGCGCGCTTTTATTACGAGCTCCAATTAAGGTATGTAGAGTTTTATTATTTCTTGACTTGTCTATCCAATGTGGTGACAATGCATAGTCTTGTATATGCATTTGACACCGTTCATTCCATTGACAATAAGGCGACTTTATTGTACATGGATATCTAAATAAAACGCATACAAAAAAGATATTGACGAACCAAACCGCGAGGGACCGATCACACAATTTTTGCCACAATTTGCATTGCATGATTGACTTTGGGTTTGTCCGTTTGTACAAGGCAGGGAGCGATGCATTCAGACAGTGTGGGTTTTTTTTTTGTCGAGAGTATCCGATGCGTATTCCAGTAAACTCCTCGCTCTCCCCTGACACACACACACACACACACACACACGACGAGTCTCCGGTTTACAATTAAAAAAATCCATACGATTTTGGTACAGAAACAAGTTCTATTTTTAATTCAATTATCCTACTCTGTTAACAGTTACACCAAGATCGAACTCCCAACATGAATGTTTTAAAAGTGTTTCTTTGTCCACTTCTTTAAGTCATTATCATCACATAAAAAAAAACAAACACAACTAGTTCAAAGTGTTTCTCAATGTTCCGTCACGTCATTCTAATCCTCAATTTGGGACACACAGCTATTCCTCCATTCTACCAATGCCATCAAGGAGTCACAGCCTTTTCTCTTTTCACACTCGACACGTTTCAAAGAAGTGAAAATCAGTTCAAACATGTCCTGGGTACACTCTTTACCGCATTTTTTCAGTTTCACAAGCACTCCGTCAAACCATTCCAAGAAGTCTGCGGTGGTCTTGTCATCGTGACAGGAAGCGGTTTTAGCACCTTCTCCATCGAACAGGTACGATAGGGCGAGGCCTTCCTCTCCCTCCTCACTGCGAGGGAGATTATCCTCTCTGTACTCGTCCAGGCGCCGGCTCGTACAGACCGCAAGGTCCAGCACCTGACAGATGCGCTCGAGCCCTGCGTGATCCAAATGGTTGGTCTTAAAGTATTCTGCTATAGCTTTAAAATGGAGATGGTCGTCAAATCCCCAAAGAGGAATTTTCTCGCACAGGCCAACGTACAACGAAATGCAACTGACATAATTGTTCATCACCACCATGTTTTCTCGTCTCCTGCGGCAAATGTCTTCAAGTGGCTCCGACGTGTCCTCCCCCGTCAATGCCTTTTCCATTTTTACCGTCAGCGCCTCGTCGGTCTGTGTCACCTCGTGTAAGCGTGTTCCCATCCGCTCGAGCCAGCATGGTGCTCCTATGTAGTAAAATTTTGCCGACAATTTGCTGCTGTCCAACCGGTTTACACAATCAACGCCATCCTCCAAGTTCAGGCTGTCTTCATGAAAAGACAGTAGGTGGCACCGGACATCCAGCCAGGGATTTTCATCCTTTACCGTTACGCAGTGGTCCATCAAGGGTCTGCAAAATTCGACAGCGGTAGGGCGGTCGAGAAATTTGGGTACCGGATCATCTGTTCCGAAAGGAACGGTGAATGTTCTCTTTCGATTAGAATACAGCATTGCCGCTTGAGCCATTCTCATTTTTAATTCTTTCTGACGACGACTCGGCCATCGGTTACAGAGGGCACTCGAAACAGAGGCCAACATATTCTTGTCTGTTTTGGTAGCTAATCTCTTGACGCGTCTCTCCATCTCGACTTTTACTGCGCTTGACTCTCGTCTAACTGAACTGAAAAAACAGATCTCGTGAGCACTGTTATATAGCCGAGTCCTTGTCTTAGGTTGTATGACGACAGTCGTGACGCGGATCCGTCTTGCACCGACGCTTTTTCTGTCACATGACTGACGTATGATACATAATCGCGTCAGAAAAAGCTTGTGCTGGCGTCATTCCGACGTAGTTATTTGACGCCTTGACCGAATGGTATAAAGGTGCACATTTGACTGTCTCTGGCTCAAAACAAGACTTGAAGTCGGACTCGAACGATCATGAAGCGCAAGCATAGCCATACCGAATCAGAGACCGACGAGCAACTCCCCGAGTTTCTCAAGATACAACCTATCGGGACTTTGTCTGAAACCGAGACCATTGCGATGAACCGGCTCCCATCTAGAGAGGACGCGATACGAGTAGGAGTGTGCCTGGTGGACAAAAATGCGATGACCATCATCCCAGGGACCGGCTTAGCCACTCCGTCTTATAACTATTGGACCAGTGTTCATTACGAGTTGCCAGACATGAAAAGGCGATTGGTGGTCAAGGAGCGCAAAGCGCCAAGCAATCTAAAGAAGCTCTTGGAGTATATTACGAACGAGAGTGATGTCGACGATTGTGAACGAATGTTGGAGGAACCGTCCGAGTATTCGAGTGACACGGGACTATTGGTATTGACACAGGTACCACCCTGGAACACTCCCAAAGGCGACTGCCTCTGCGCTGACCCGCTGCCAAAAACGATAAAAGTGTATTCCACTGCATGCCAGCCTTGTCTCAAGAGAGCGTTTAGGGAACAATGGATCTTGGAGTACACCAGGAGGCGTATTGCGCTTTAATTTTTGATCGCGAAACCGTGTGGCAGTTTAGAATGTACACGAACCCAATTGTAAAAAACAAAAAAGATAACAACACAATAAAAAAAATGTTAAAATGACTTATGTGTTTGGTAAAAAGGGATAGAACACGATAATCTCTAAGTCCATTCATTATCTTATTCCTTTTTGATCTCCGCTCTGGCAAAGGAGAACGAGACGACCGAAGAAAGACTGGCATCTCTGCAAGGCACGTCCCTTGGGGACACCTTCTCGGATAGGGCTGCGAGAACCCTCATTTCGTGCAGTCCTCCTTAACTGGAGGTCGGTAAGACGCGATCGAATGAGCGGGCTAGTCTAGATGGCGTCTTGCCTTTGGCCTATGAGCATCGATAGTTTCTCTTAAGTGTTGGGTGGGAAGGGATAAGATAAGATTTTTTCTAGGAGGTAGAGATAAGATACGATTTTCTCTGTCCGTTTTTCAATCTCCGCTCTGGCAAAGGAGAACGAGACGGCCGAAGAAAGACTGGCATCTCTGCAAGGCACGTCCCTTGGGACTGCGAGAACCCTCATTTCGTGCGGTCCTCCTTAAATGGAGGTCGGTAAGACACGATCAAATGAGCGGGCTAGTCTGGATGGCGTCTTGCACTTTCGCCTGTGAGCATGGAGATTTTTTTCTCTAGAGTTTTGCGGGTTATTGTGTCCGCCCAACCACATGGTAACAGTACAGTAGACTATGGGTTGGAAGGAGGGAGACAGGTAACCTTGTACGTGAGAGAATTCTCTTTTTTCGTGTCCGTTGTAATGTGTCCTTCGGCATTGACTTCGCTTTTTTGGGCCAGTTTCGGGAAAAAAGTCAATACACAGTGCCAGGTGCCTCACATTTCGCATTCCCGTGCATTACTTGCCATTTGCAAAGATTCTAACAACCGCGGATTCATCGAGGTTAGTGGTCGGGCTGAGATATCTCAGACCCACAGACAAAAATCTAGTCACAATTCTTTAAAGCACCACTTTATTTTACAAAATGAAATAAACTACAAAATGGACATTTCTCCTCTATACAATGACATCTCTACCGAGCTTCCAGTCGACTAGTACCAAAATCTCGGGGCGGTCTCCATTGACTCCGTCACCGCTACAAATTCGTTCGACAAACGCCATCAATTGGTCGTACATTGCATCTGTGCAAACAACACCGGAACTGTGCAATAGGGTAATCACACAACCAAACCAATCCCAAAAGCACGCGGTTCCGTCTAAACCCCCATCTCCAGGGGCGCCAGGTAGCATATTCGGTGCCAATGAATAGTCGATCCACACTCCTTGGTCCTGCTCTGGACCATCGCCTTTCGCCGGTTCGTCAGATATCTGCACATGGCGTCCGGTTCTGGCCTCCACGTCCATCACCTGGCAAAATCGCTCCAATTGATAGGGGCTCCCGACGTGCTTTTTAAACGCCTTGGAAACAACGGCAAAGCTAGGATGGTCGTCCACTCGACAAGTCTCGATCACATGCGCGAGGTACGCGAAAACGGCCATACAGCTCGTGTACCTATTCATCTGCTGAATATTAGCCCTGCGCTTCTCCACCTTTTCGTTGTAACTCTGACACTTTTCTCGCAACTCTTTCATCATAACATCCATCTCTACATTCAATCCAAAGTCGATATCGCAGCATTTTGACACCTCGAGTCCAAAGCTCTCCATCCAACAAGGAACACCCCCCATCGCAAACAGTCGCGCGAGTCTGCTTCCCGTTGCCGTGAACAATTGGTCCTTGTTTTTGTTGAACTCTTTCCCTATAAAAATAGGGTGTAACGCCTGGACTTTTTTTCGGATATGATACCAGGAATGAGACACGATTGTGGTCGCGGTGACGGCGCAAAAATCCAGAAGGGGCCTGTTGTGATCTTTATCGGGGCTACTCTCGTCTCGACCCGACCAATCTTTGGCCATGGCAAACATTTGTTTCCTGATATCGACTTGGCGATGTTTGGCCTTGCGATCGGTGATGGCGCTAGATACGGCCGATAAGATTGCCATGTCCCTCTTGGTAGCTTTGCGCTTACAAGAATTAGTCGTGACCATGATCTTTTCACTTGGATCAAACAAACTCAACCGAGTTGGTCGGCCCGCGCTCTCTTTTTATAATACCATTTGATTGACGATGACGCCACAAATCCGCCCACTAATCGTCATAACTGAGAAGGGCAGGTCTTTACGTGATGGCGACGACACGAGTTTACGTACCATTGAAATCAGCAAATTGGAGGATTGGCGACATGCCACGCCACGCATGATGTCACGTTGATATTTGAGGAAGCCAACTCCCGAGAAAGGGGCAGTAATTTGATTGGTTGATAGCGAGATAGCGCGATTGACGTAAAAGCTACGTGGTCTTTACGTCATTCGATCACTCGAGGAAAAAAAGGAATAAAAAAGACGGTATCGCGCCATCTGGAGACAGTCTGTTACGAGAAGAGCCGAGTGACCCACAGTTAGAAGAGACAATCGAAAGAGGAAAAATGGAATCGAAGATACGCACGCGTAGCCAAACCAGCTCCATCATCCGCCAGGGCATCCAGTATCGACAGACTAAGCGCCCCGTCGGCGAGCGTCTCTCTAGGGACTTTTTGGAATTAAAAGAGATGTTTTGTGGTTTTGTCCGAGACTACCAAAACACGGCTGGCGTGAACGATGTGGCCAAGAAGGGGGGACAGTGGTTGCAGGATGTGGAGGAAACGATTGACCATCACATTGACGATTACTTGACTAAGCTGGTCCGTTTTAATGATGTGAATGAACCCATTCTTAGCTGGAGCGATGTTGCATTGGCCGAGGAACTGCTTCGCTCTCAGTACAGGGACCTCTGTTTGTGGGCTGTTGTGAATCGACTAATGGTTGGATTGATGGTTGCCTATCCCGATTACTTTGGTGTACCGGACTGGCATCGCGATCCCGCTTGCAAGGGAATTGAAAAGATCCATAAATCTCTGGAAGAAGCTAGCGAGAAACTTGCCTCGTGGAAGAGAAGTGGACAGACCATTCCGCTTGGGAAGGTTTTTGACCGGTTTTGCAAATATGACGAGAAGGCGGGTGCTTTGATTGCCTGGAGGAACATGTACGTGTCTCTAGAATGTGAAGAAGACGATGTTCCATGTCATTGAGGCGTATTTTATTGAACTGTAAAAAGAGTGAGGAATGAATAAAATGTATTTATGATATTCAATAGTTTTGTTTTGTTGTTGTATTTGTTCCCAGGGGGTGGCCATGCTCTTTTGTTTTGGCAAGGGACTGTCCCATGACTGAGACTGAAAGACAAATTTTTCAATGGGGGAGGGGCATTTTCGTTTTGTTACAAAAAGAAGCGGCAAGCGGCATTTGCTGCAGTCGCGGCCAACTGTCGAGAGAACAAGGGAGATGTTTGAGAATCACTGCTGGGGTCTTACCGAGACTACTCGACACGAGTGTAACACCCGCGAAGATTACGAAAGCGAAAGCTTTGAAATGTGCGAGAATGGAGTTAACAGTTTGACAAGTCCTAAAATACTCCACGGGATGAGATACAGAACATGGATGGGCGAGGTGTGGGAATCCTACAGGCGTCATACCCAGAACATGGCAAAAGATTCCCAAGACCCTTTAATTCGCCTAGATAGGGAATACGTACTGCTCCGAGCGTATTATAAGTATGCCAAGGAAGAAGGACATCATCCCGAAAGTCGCAGAGTGTTAAAGGATTTGTACGAACGACACGTCCAAGGCAAATCCGTGCCTTTACCCCGTTATTTCATCACTCCGGAAGAAAGGGGAATAATGGAAACCGACAAGCACTTGCCCGAGTATTCTAGAGCTTTTGTCCACGGGGCCCGCAGATCGAAATGCATCGCAATGCTTGACTCTATAAGGCACCCCGGGTCTAGCTCTTTGTTCTAAATCAATGAATAAAACATTTTCTGCAACAGCCCGTAACGACAAGTTTTGTTCCCTTGAACAAACGTGGACCCACCCCTAGAACGAGCTAGCTAACACGGACCTATCTGATCCGTTCCTACTCTGTCAATGACCACTGTATCATTGTCTTTCCCAATGAAATAAAATTTTATTCCTTCATTTGATAACTCGGACCTCAGCATTGAATATTGCTACAAGCAACAGAAACGGTGGTAATGTTTCTTCTTTTTTCTTAGACAAATGTGAAAGAATATAATAAATTTACGAGACGAAAAAAAGGTTGAGAGAAACTGTGAAGGGTTGAGAGTAGAACAAACAAACTCGACTAAATTGATCGGCCCGCGCTTTCCTTTTTATAATGCCATTTCACAATGACGTTGCAAATCCGCCCACCAATCGTCATGACCGGGAACGAGAGGACTTGACGTTCATAATGACGACACAAGCTGACGTACCAATCGCGCGAGCAAATTTGACACTTGCGACTAGCGCGATTGACGCAAGAGACACGAAGTGTTTACGTCACTCGATCACTCGAGAAAAAAAAAAGAAATAAAAAGACGGTATCGCGCCATCTGAAGACAGTCTGTTACGAGAAGAACCGATTGACCCACAGTTAGAAGTGACCATCGAAAGAGGAAAAATGGAATCGAAAATACGCACGCGTAGCCAAACCAGCTCCATCATCCGCCAGGCCGTCCAGTATCGACAGGCTAAGCGCCCCGTCGGCGAGCGTCTCTCTAGTGAGTTTGTGGAATTGAAAGAGATGTTTCGTGATTTTGCCCGAGACTACAAGAACACGGCTGGCGTGGACGATGTGGCCAAGAAGGGGGGACAGTGGTTACAGGATATGGAGGAAATGATTAACCACCACATTGAAGATTACTCGACTAAACTGGGCCGTTTTAATGATGCGAATGATCCCATTCTTAGCTCGAGCGATGTTGCATTGGCCGAGGAACTGCTTCGGTCTCAGTACAGTGACTTCTTTTTTCGCGTTGTTGTGGCTGGACTAAGGGTTGGATTGATGGTTGCCTATCCCGAGTACTTTGGTGTACCGGACTGGCATCGCGACCCCGCTTGCAAGGAAATTAAACAGATCCATGAATCTCTGAAAGAAGCTAACGAGATACTTGCCTCGTGGAAGAGAAGTGGACAGACCATTCCGCTTGGGAAGGTTTTTGACCTGTTTTGCAAACATGACGAGGAGGCGGGTGCGTTGATTGCCTGGAGGGACATGCACGTGTCTCGAGCATTTGAAGGAGACCACGTTCCATGTCATTGAGACTTACTTTATTGAACAGTTTTTTAATCACTCGCTTGTTTATTCTAGAGAACTTGTTCAGAAAGCACACAGATTGAAATGCATCCCATTGCTTTACTCTGTGAGATGCCCGAGGTATTTTTATGTTTTTGTTTTAAATCAATAAATACAAAACTTTCACGCGACAGCCTGTAACGACGAGTCTTCAAAATTAGTTAAACTCTTGTTTCCCTAGAAAACGCGAGCGCGAATCGAGTTGAGCTCTGCCTGCTCTGTCGATTTACACCGTTTGAATGCCTTGTCCAATCGAACAAACTTTAATTCTTTATTCGATGATACGGACCACAACATTCAAGTTTACAATTATCCTATTATCTTCTTCTGTTATTTTTGTGGCCACTCTGACCATCGCGAACATCGTCGTCGAGACTCTTAATGCCTCGCCCTCACCCGCCAACTCCCAGAGGAAGGCCATTTAGGCTTCGTGGGCTCGCCACAGTTCACACCACTGACCGTTATAGGCGTCCAAGAGTTGACTTTGTTCTAATACCTCGTACAGTTCTTTGGAAAACAAGTCGTCTACCACCACGCGCCGAAACAGTTCGTGCAGGTCTTTATCGGTGGCGAATAGCAAGGCGTCTTCCCACGGACTGTC
Organism: Porites divaricata; assembly: GCA_038088405.1. Classification (NCBI taxonomy): domain Eukaryota; kingdom Metazoa; phylum Cnidaria; class Anthozoa; order Scleractinia; family Poritidae; genus Porites; species Porites divaricata. The sequence goes on from JBBMOI010000007.1 coordinate 29,475,509, forward strand.
GGGCTCCTCCTGGCACCGTTGCTTTAGAAGGGTTTGACACTTGACCCAGGCTCGCTCTCTCATTTGCGAAAGGTACTCGCGCTCATAGCACGTCAAGTTCATGGGATGTACACTCCCTAATCGAATCAAATACACTCGAGGCATATGGTAGGTTTGAAGTGATTGTTTTTCTAACCACCGTTTCGTTGACTTCTTCGTTGACTGGTAGTTTTATACCGTCTGGTTAATTGTGCCCGTTTTCGGTTGCACGTGGCCAACAAGTGACATGCTTGGGCCGGGCCAATGTCTGCAAGTGTAAAGTTGCAACCAATGGGGGGCGTCATATGACGGGTTGGGCATCGAATTCATTCGAATTCATTGGAGACTGTATTCTCTCCCCCCCCCCTCCATATGACAGGTAGATCCACCGGGGCAATAGCGAGACTGTATACTCCCCGATAATGGCGAGTCGAGCATCGGCGTCCACCACGAAGATCCAACCGATCCGTGCCTTACCTGCTAAGTCAAATGTCCGCTGTTCGATTGTCTTTTCCAATAGAACAAACTTTACTCCTTTATTTGTTTCTCAATTCACACCAAAGGTTCGGACCGCAGGATCGACGTTTAAAATTGTAACCAATTTTATATGGCGGGTCGGGCGTGGGGATCATCATCGAGACCCCACTCTCCCCCCATATGGCTTGTCGAGCCACGGGGTTAATAGTCAGATAACTGTTTTCCCCGTCGATACGGCGAGACGAGCATCGAGGTTTAAGGCGAGGCAACAAACCCCAAGTCTTGTTGCCTCGAACAAGTGCGAACCGAGCTGTGCCATGTTCGGTCTGTGAAGGTTGGCCACCTCGAACAAGTGCAATCGGTCGGTGCCCTGCCTGTTCAGTCAAAGTGGACAGTATGATTGTCTATTCTCCCCATGAAAAGTTCGGACCGCAGGATTGACGTTTAAAATTGTAACCAATTTTATATGGCCGGTCGGCCGTGGGGTCCATCATCGACACCCCACTTTCCCCCCCCCCCCCATATGGTTGGCCCAGCCACGGGGTTAATAGCGAGAGACTCTTTTCTCCTTGATACGGCGAGTCGAGCATCGAGGTCTAAAGCGAGGCGACAAAAACACGAGTCTTGTTGCCTTGAGCAAGTGCGAACCGATCTTTTGCCATGTTCGGTCTGGCCGCCACGAACAAGCGCAATCGGTCGGTGCCCTGCTTGTTCAGTCAGTGTCCGCTACGGGGCTGTTTTGTTCCCTCGGGCAAAAGTAACCCCCCCCCCCCCTGAAACAGAAATGGACACCTCGAACAAGCACGGATCGATCAGTGCCCTGCCAACTCACGCGATGCGTCTGCGCCCCGTCAAAGTGGACAGTGTGATTGTCTAGTCCAATCGAACAAACTTTATTACTCCCCATAAAAAGTTCGGACCGCAGGATTGAAGTTTAAAATTGTAACCAATTTTATACGGCGGGTAGGGCGTCGGGTCCATCATCGACACTCCACTTTTTCCCCCATATGGTTGGCAGCGCCACGGGGTTAATAGCGAGAGAGTTTTTTTCCCCGTCGATACGGCGAGTCGAGCATCGAGGTGTAAAGCGCGGCGACAAAGCCCACGTCTTGTTGCCTCGAAGCCTCGAACAAGTGCGAACCGATCTGTGAGATCGCCCTTGCTCGAGGGTCACGGAAAAAGGACACACCACTTTGACGCCACCGACATGGCACAGACTGGTCCGCGCTTGCTCGAGGGATCCACGTTTGTCCGCGAAATCCGTGGAGCTAACAGGATGAGAGGAGCACGGTGAGCCGACATGGCACAGGTGCGATCTTGCTTGCCCAATGGTAAAAGAAAAACAGACACAGCATTTTGACTCAACCGACATGACACAGACGTGATCTTGCTTGCTGGAGACTAAAAAAAAAAAGACACAACATTTTGACTCGACCGTCATGGCACAGAAGCGATCCTGCTTGCCCGAGGCTTTAAAAAAAACAAAGACACAACATTTTGACTCGACCGTCATGGCACAGAAGCGATCCTGCTTGCCCGAGGCTTAAAAAAAAACAGACACAACATTTTGACTCGACCGTCATGGCACAGAAGCGATCCTGCTTGCCCGAGGCTTAAAAAAAAACAGACACAACATTTTGACTCGACCGTCATGGCACAGAAGCGATCCTGCTTGCTCGAGGCTTAAAAAAAAAAAACAGATACAACATTTTGACTCGACCGACATGACACAGAAGGGATCTTACTTGCTCGAGGCGTAAAAAAAAAACACAGACACACCACTTTGACTCAACCGATATGGTAAAGACTGGTTCGTGCTTTCTCGAGGGATCCACGTTTTTTCTGTGAGATGCGTAGAGCAAACAGGATGGGAGGAGCCGACATGACACAGATGCGATCTTGCTTGCCCAAGGGTTAAAAAAAAAAGACACAACACTTTGACTCGACCGTCATGGCACAGACGTCATCTTGCTTGCTCGAGGCTTAAAAAAAAAACAGTCACAACATTTTGACTCGACCGACATGGCACAGACGTCATCCTGCTTGCTCGAGGCTTTATAAAAACAGACACAACACTTTGACTCAACAGACATGGTAAAGACTGGTTCGTGCTTGCTGGAGCAAACAGGATGAGAGGAACACACTGAGCCCCCCCCATCCGTTTTTTTTTCCATTACCCCCGTTTGTCTGGGACTCAAAGACAAAAATAAAAAGGGGGTGGGGGTATTGCGTGGGAGACTGGGTGGCACTTTTGTCCAAGGGATTCACTCAACGTCATCATCAATCAACCCACTTCTCTTTTTTTCGAGGCCCCGCCGCCGCCGCCGCCGCCGCCATCGCGTCACTGCCGCCATCGAGTCACCGCCACTCTGTACGGTGGCAAACACCAGACGACGAGAGAAGGGTTGTGGCGCTCTCTCCGCCCTCGGGGAAAACGTTTTGCTGACCAGATGATGTGCAACTGTGTAGGACTGCACGATGGGATGACCAAAGAACACCGCACTCGGAGTGAACGAACAACACACTCGCTCCAGGCCAGCTCGGTCGGCCACACCCAGGCCATGAAATTTTTCGTCACCGGTTGCCAAATGGCGGGTCTTGTGGGGGGGTGCTTGGTCATTCCCCCCATCTCTCTGTCGATTACACCGGTGACGAAAAATTTCATGGCCTGGGTGTGGCCGACCGAGCTGGCCTGGAGCGAGTGTGTTGTTCGTTCACTCCGAGTGCGGTGTTCTTTGGTCATCCCATCGTGCAGTCCTACACAGTTGCACATCATCTGGTCAGCAAAACGTTTTCCCCGAGGGCGGAGAGAGCGCCACAACCCTTCTCTCGTCGTCTGGTGTTTGCCACCGTACAGAGTGGCGGTGACTCGATGGCGGCAGTGACGCGATGGCGGCGGCGGCGGCGGCGGCGGGGCCTCGAAAAAAAGAGAAGTGGGTTGATTGATGATGACGTTGAGTGAATCCCTTGGACAAAAGTGCCACCCAGTCTCCCACGCAATACCCCCACCCCCTTTTTATTTTTGTCTTTGAGTCCCAGACAAACGGGGGTAATGGAAAAAAAAACGGATGGGGGCCTCGAAAAAAAGAGAAGTGGGTTGATTGATGATGACGTTGAGTGAATCCCTTGGACAAAAGTGCCACCCAGTCTCCCACGTCGCTCCGTTGAAACGCAATACCCCCACCCCCGGTGAGCTGGTGCCTTGCCATACGAAATCTTCCTTGGGAGGGTAGGGAGATGGAGGGGGGTAGACAGTCTTGTTTTAGGGTGGATGGGTGGTAGAGAAAGCGTCAGTGCCAGTCCGTTAGTGTCAAAAAGGCCCCCGGCCTCCTCAAAATCAGTCACGTGACCAGATGAAGACTCGTCATGAGAACGAGGCTGTTTCTAGAGTAATTTTGTCAATCTCTTTGCTCCAAGTGAATGAGAGGTGATCACGTGATTAGATAAAGACTCGCCATGGAGACGAGGTTGATAAGTATTATGAAAATTGCCCCGCCTCCCCCTTTCCAGGACCCTCCCAAGGAAGATTTCGTATGGCAAGGCACCAGCTCACCGGGGGTGGGGGTATTGCGTTTCAACGGAGCGACGTGGGAGACTGGGTGGCACTTTTGTCCAAGGGATTCACTCAACGTCATCATCAATCAACCCACTTCTCTTTTTTTCGAGGCCCCCTCCAATGGGATCATTATGAGTGAGCAGGGAGGATACCGCGATGGGGTGCATAACAATCATTCCTGTTATTTCATCTTTTTTTTCTTCTTACACGATCTATGTCCGACCTGTCTGTTAAGTCAAAATCCACTCTCTTTGATTTTCTTGACCAGAAAAACAACCTTTATTTCTTTGAGATGAAAATTCGCACCGCAAGATCGAAGTTTAAAATTGCAACCAATTTCATATGGCGGGTCGGGTATGGAGTCCACCACCGAGACTCTATTCTCCCCCTCCCCCCCCCCCCCCCTATATGACAGATCGAGCCACGGAGTTAATAGCCAGAGACTCTTTAGTCTGTGATATGGCGAGTCGAGCATACTCGCCGCAAATATGTGTGAGGTATCAAACACGACCGTAGCCTGAGTGCCACATCACGGCAGCCCGCACTTTCACCTCGATGCTCGGTCTGCCATGTGTGAAACAGGTTGCAAATATTATCTTAAATATTTTTCGAGCCAACCCTTCATGTGGAGGGTCACCGAGACTCGACCGATCGTATGGGAGAGTACAAAGTCCCGTCTCTATAACCTCACCGTTAGACTGGCCACAAATCATTCTCCCTTTCCTTCCCCTTTAAGCTTTGTATTTCATACCGTGGGATCGCCTGGTGAGGGAGAGGATGGTGTAAAGAGATGCGCAATTATCTTCGTATTGAAAAAGGTGAGACAGACAATTTGACACGCAGTCTCAATTCTTGCCTTTTGATTCCCAGGTAGGCCGCCTATGTATTGCTAGGGAAGTTGTTGCTAGCTATTGCATGATGGAGGAGTACTTTTCCCGATAAAAAAAAATACCCAGACACACCAATACTTGGATGAAGTTTACTCTACATGTACGCGCAAAGATTCAAAAATGGTATGCTCACATTTAATCTTTTTTATTATTTTTACAATCTCATGAGAAATGTACATGTTTACTTTTGTTATATCTTTGTTGCGTTTTCTGAAAGAGTTCCTTGCCGTCCGCGCGCCTTTCCTTCATCCCCACGATAGCACTCTTTTCGCGCAAAAACGGACATTGTCCCTTTCCCAAAAAGAGGAAAGTCCTCGTGTTGTGGTTGTACCTGTACCACTTGTGGGTCCTCTGGTCGAACCCAAAGACGGATCTCTGTAATTGAATGGCAAATTGCACCGTCCATCCAACATCTCCATCCATTTGTCTATAATTCGAGGTAAACGAACCAAATGCGTAAACGGCCTCAGCTCGCAAAGCGATATGGTAACTGCAATGCACAAACTCAATGAGTCGAGGACTGTCAATTCTCCTTTTCAACGCCGCACGAGCAGTGTCAGTGGGTGATGCCGCCTGGTCCAGCTCGTGCTTCGTCAACGGGGTGATAAATCGAGTCCGGCGATGAGAGGGACCTATAACAACGTCGACTTGCATGCCATAATCTCTTGCAAGACCATCTGCTTCATCCTCGTCTCCACCAGTAATCAACATAAAATGAGATAAAATAGGAATGTCTATGGGTTCTTCAGACGCATCATGATCACTTCCATTCATGGCGTGGCGGTTAGGCTCCCTCGCTGTCTTTTCCCCAAATAGTTTCTCTAACTTCTTCCAATGCTTTTATACAATGCCACCCAGAGTCTGCGTATTGCGTACGTTCTACCAAATCTCCATTTTTTATCCCCAAAAAAAGAGTGCGATAGGCGTTGTGACAGCTCGGACAATCGGGAATATAACTCAATCCCTCTCCCCCCTTGAACGCCTCGTCTTTCTTCAATTGACAATCCCAACAGAGAACGTGGTCCAATAGCACATCGCATCGCCATTGCCAAAATAAACGCTGCTTGTTCAATTCTTCGACGGTTGCGAGCAATTCATTCTTTTGGCCTGTCAGTTCTTGACAGCGTTGCTGAAACACATGTGCAAACCCGGGGTGAGTATAATCTTTTCGAGGTTCCCTCGTATTCAGGTCGTTTGGCAATTCTATGGCGTACTGGTCATCTTCCCATACATATTTGTCAGCTGTCTGAAAGGACAAACCGCTTTGTCGTCTCATCCAATTAACAAAATGCACGCATTCGACCATGGCGCAGTGGTGTTTCAAAGGATCTTTGTGATGACCACACCCCTCCACTCCCCGAAGCCGTTCCATTCGACCAAACTGGGGACATTCGTCTTTTTCCAGATCGTAACTGGGGATCTTGAGCTTATCCAGAAGGTCTTTTTCTACATGACCCCCTTTGTAGCCCACGACATGACGTTCAGAGGTTCGGTGGCGTTCGTACAGACGACGGACGTCTTCTTCGACCTCCTCAATGGGTCGAGCTTTTTCCCTTATAAAGGCCCTGTAGGGTAGCCCATGCAAGTATTTCGTCACAAATCTGACCGTTGCTTGGTCTTCCTTGGGAAAGTCCTTTACGTACCCTGCTAATTGGTAACGGTACGATCCCACATGAAAACGTCGCCAATCGCAGTACCCCAACTCGCGAACTTGAAACCCACCTCGACTTTTTACGTGGAAGCCCTCCAGGTCGATCACGACACATATTTTATCCATGACGCCAACGTTTTCTCTTTGATGTTGCTCGTTTGAGATTCAATGAAAAAAGTGAATGCAAAGCAGATTTCACCCGACTTTTTATGGACGATTTGCCAGATGAGTTGTGACGCAATGTCTTTTTGACGCAATCGCTTGTGACGCCCCGAGGTGTGACGAAACGAAAAAGGTGTAGGATGCTTCTACGTTCAAAAAATCGAGTCAGTGGATCAAAGTCGAGAAAATGACATCGTTGAAACGTGGACGTACCGTCATGGCTTTTGTCGTCAACAAATAAAAGATGACGATAATTTCGTCATGTCCGATAATGGAGGGTTTCCTTTATAAAAGGTTTTGTTGCGGCTGCGAATCACACAACCAAGGTTCTTTCTCCTTGAGACCAAACTATCGACGAGAAACAAAGAGCATGGCGGCCGAGGCTAGACCAAGTATTACAGATGCGTCCATTGTGGCATATTGGAGCAATCAGACTGAAACGAGCGAATTTGTCTTCCGCGACTTGAAAAAATTGCAGTTGGAGGATCCAGATGGAACGAGAATCGTCCTGGACTTTTCTCCCGAGTGCCAGCTTTCCATCACGCTGTTGGGCACTGAAAAGGTAACGAATCACTCCAAGCTGAGTACGATCGATCTCATCACGAGAACGATGGACCCAGGAGAGGGAAAGTTGACATTGGATCAGTTTGCAAGTGCGCACAACCAATTTCAGAACGTTTTGGTTATCGCCGGGGATTTCATTAAGGTGGACCGTGTAAATGCTCGACTCCGACATCGTATCGATAACCCCTCTGACAAGGAGGCCTTGAAGAAGTTTGTGGAACGATTGAAGGCGATTCTCCTAACATTGGTACCACCTGGAAGCAAGATATTGATCGGTTGTCCAACTGGCAATACTCCCATGGCTCTTGTGGCGATGATGATGGCCGACTCGTGGAAGTATTGCTTAGACGGTAACGGTACCCACTGTTTTCAGGTGTTTTGGAACGCCATGGTACAGGTTTACCTGTCCGAAAGCAATGTCCCCGGCAGCATGAGAATAAGGCCGAAGTCCCCCGTACTTCTGGAAGTGTCTATGTTGAATGGGACCGATGAATTAAAGAGTAAAATCACGCGTGTGGCAGTTAAGTTTGGGCAACAAAAGGAAGAGCACGAGGACACTTGAAAGATCGAGTGTGGGGAAACGTGACATTCGAGACAATATTTTGTTCCGCGATGTAGGCCATGTTGTAAATCTTTTTAGTTTAATAAAAAAGATCTTAGATGTCTCGAGCCAATCTCGTCCTTTTAGAGTAGACATTGCATCTACTTTCGACTATGGGAAGGGGAGACACGCGTAAATTAAAATGGCGAGGCACACCGTATGGGGCTCTTTTGAGTTTGACGCTCCAGATCGGTTAGGCACGATTCTCCTGGGTAACGTGGTCGCCTCGACCGGGCTCGGTGAAGCCAGGAACTCCGACGGGTCGGGCAACTTTGACGAGGAGATATGCCTTTTTTCTTCCGATCCTTTGGGCACAATTGTTTGGGATACGCTCGTTGTTTCGATCGGGCTCGGTGAAGCCAGGAACTCCGACGGGTCGGGCAACTTTGACGAGGGGGCATGCCTTTTTTCTTCCGATCCTTTGGGCACAATTGTTTGGGATATGCCTGTTGTTTCGATCGGGCTCGGTGAAGCTAGGAACTCCGACGGGTCGGGCGACTTTGACGAGGGGGCATGCCTTTTTTCTTTCGATCCTCTGGGCACAATTGTTTGGGATATGCCTGTTGTTTCGATCGGGCTCGGTGAAGCTAGGAACTCCGACGGGTCGGGCGACTTTGACGAGGGGGCATGCCTTTTTTCTTCCGATCCTTTGGGCACAATTGTTTGGGATATGCCTGTTGTTTCGATCGGGCTCGGTGAAGCCGTCGATCTGGACGGGGCACACATCTCGGATGCTAGAGGTTTCTTGTCGCCGCAAAACTGCCAAAGAGTCTCGTTTTTGACCACCTCTGGTTTGGTAGGTGTCACTGGTTGAGATGGACGTGTAGATGGAGCAGGAACGATGGGTTTGTAATGTACAACAAGTTTGTAAGTGGAGCTGACGGAGACGCTGAGCAGCTTGGAAACTAGTACCCGCACACCGCAATCGAATTTTTCCTCGGTTTTTGATTCAAAAGGATAGATGTTCACATACACCTCGAGAGGTGACTTACGAATGTTGCCGGGAAATCTGTAAAAGGTACTTTCTCCTCTAATAAACCAAGAGCTGCGCACCTTGACTGCCCCTTTTTTCCATTCGACCCTACAGTTCATCCTTGGTAGGCGGCTCCTTTTGCCGCCCCCAGATAGCGAGATGAACGCCCTTGGGAGCACGGAAGGTGATAAGACATGATTGTGTACCGCCAGCCAGCATTCAGCCCTCTCGAGGGTACGTGGACACATGACTACGATGGAACGGTTATCGTTCGCCAGAGCCAACGGCAAGGACGTTGCCTCATTCGACACCTGGACCCTTTGAGGCAAGTTAGAAGCACAAAATGCTGTGGTATCTAGGACAGTGAGGTTTGGATGTTGTATCAACTGATCGTCTGTTGTCACCTGTTGTTTCGTACACGGAATGGCAGAGACATCATTTCCAAACCTACAGTAATGAACCGAGAAAAAACATTGACGAAGTCCCCGAAACTCCCCCTGTCTCGATGAGAGAACATTTGTGCAATAGAGCAGAGACGCAAACAGGATATGGCGCATCTCGACCTGAAGACGATAAAAAAGAATAATAAACAGATAAACGTAACCCCCTTTTTTATTGTTTCTCTTAATGATCCCTTATTGCACGTATTTTTTAAAGTGCAATTTTTTTAAAATTGGTTTCACCGAGGAGATTGTCAGTAGGCCTGCTTCAATCGTTAGAGAATTAACGCCATTCGTGTCTCGTATAACAATAGATTGTCACCAGCAATGAACACGTCGATTCCGTCGTCTTTTGCTGACCGAGTTGAATTGGCTAAAGTCTACCAAAACGAATGACTCTCGAGGCGAGTCTACTTAGACCACGCAAACGTTCGTCTTGCCGTTGAAATGTGCATGTCTCAGTTCGTGGATCGCGTAGGGGTTCGGGAGGACCCAGGAGGAAACCTAAAAAAGGCATGGGATTATATTTTCGAACGCACGCGATCCGAGGAGCAGCAAGAGAATTGGGGGCTATTGGAGTCGACTCTCGTCTGTGATACGCACCGCGTCTTGTTCAAAGAGACGATCGTACCGCCAAACATGACCCGACCGGGTCAGCTCAGCAACAGACCCCGGTATGCAGACTTGAAAGGCTACGCGCGACACTGGTACCCCGTTCCCGAAGATATGGATTCGGCCTTGGTTTCCTTGTTTGACGAGTACAACGTCCGATACGACACATGTCGCGGTGCTTACGATATGAACCTATTTCTAACTTGCGCGTGGTTGACTTACCGCTTTCTTGCTTTGCATCCCTTCGGTGATGGAAACGGGCGTTTGTGTCAGATTTTATGCAACTACGCAATGGCCGAATATCATCCCTTTCCAGTAGCCTTTTGTGATACGGACGATTATTTGCCATTGTTGATAAGAGCCCAAACCACCGGGGACGTCTTCCCACTCGCAACGAACATGGCCTTAAGCATCTGCCTAGCATGGCAATCATTCATGAACGCTGTAAATAAGTGGCAGTAAACTTAACATATATAATCCACTGCCTCGTGCAAGATTTTTACGAGTCAATAAACACGCTAATCGAGAGAGGCAAAATAAAGTCCCAACAAATAAAACACTGGCATTGCTTGAAGTAACGATTTTTTTATTATTATTATTATTTCAGGTTTGCTCGGGACATCATCAACAACGTCGCTTTTTCGCCTGGCGTGTTACTATTTGGCTAAAGTGTTTGTCATATTTCCTCTTTCTCTTAGCTGCTAATATCCCTCTCTTTACAATGGGTTGACACGTTTCTTGCCGATTCTTGTGGAAGACGTTTCGGGGTTCTTTCCTTCCTCTCTGCATGTTCCTGCGTGTCCCTGATTGTTCTTCATTCTCTTCCTTCTTCTCGTCCTCCGACTCTTTGGTTTCTTGTTCCCGTTCTTGTGATTCTCCGTTGTCGTTCTTGTTTTCACTGTCGCCCTCGTTTGAAGATGCCAAGAAAAGCTGAGTCTCTCGACTGTGCCTGTTCAAAAGATTGTAAGCCTTCTGCGATGACTCGGACAATTGGGATATTGTAGGGAATATCATGTCAAAGAGTTGTCGGTACTTTTTGGGTACTTCCAAAACGTCGATCTTTTGGGGGTCTTTCGAAGACGATCGGCCGACAAAGAGGACGGAACGAATGACTGCATCGCCTCTCGCCATGGTCGTTTTTCTTTCTAACACCACCTCTTTAACGATGACCAACTCCAACGACATCGGCCCTTCGTCATCTTCCATAGACCAAACTGGCTGTACGTACATGTTCTTGCTTTCACTTGTAATGGCGACTTTCGCATTGTTCGGATCAGCTTCCACACAGACGTACTTTCGGTCGTTTGAGATCAGTACTCTTCCTTCCGAGAGCAGGTGACATATGTCGAATGTCACTGTGCCAGGCTTTATTTCTGATGGCACGATAGTGTCGCGCGCCATTTGTTAAAAAGAAATGTCAACTGAATTGTCTAGTTTGTCTCTAAATATATCCACGACAGCGAATGCCAGACGAAATCCAAAACTGAAATAGTTCAAGAGGTGTCACGACGAGACGGAAGGGACGATTGGGATTAAGAGAGACGACTAGTCGTCCATCTGGTCTATCCACCTCCGGCTCTCGTCATCCCAGTAACGTCCCTTAACGTCTACGCCACCACGAGTCACAACGACCACAATTTGCAATGGCCACTGCTCTGGTCTCCTCGGAGTCAGATAGACCTCTTCTCTCGAAAAATATAGAAGTTCATCCAAAACGGGGCGAATAACGCGTCGGCCGATGGTAACAATGGCATTCAAAAACTTTTCCATCGTTTCTTTCTCTGGAAACATGTCGCAATGAATCGTTAACAGGACGCATTCAGTGCGGTTCCAAACATCCGACAGATTCTCTGACAAGCTCAAGAGGTTTGCTTTACACCTTTCCATCAAGTCGTCAGGCACGAGCTAGTGAAAATATACAAAAGGGAAAACAAACAAACAAACAAACAGACTGCAGGTAATGGTACAAAAAATGCACTATACCCTACCGTGCAATAGAATTACAGTACTCACCAGTCGGAGATTCTGAATTATGGTTTCATTATTAAGTATGGTTTGCATTGCCGGTACGACCTCCCTGTGGGAAAGGGTTCTCAGAGAAAATAACCATTCCAAACTTTGACGACAATGCCCACAGGAATCACGGTTCGTTACTTCTTCCCATGCAACCTGACAACGGCGATGCACGAACCTACGGCAACACGACAAATATACCGTGCACTTAGCAAATGCCCTCGTTGGTAGGAGGCAAAAAAAACATTTCTCGTCGGTCTGATGATCGGACTCTGGAGCAGCACCCTGCAAGCGCCGGCTTCGGCGAAGAGTAGTCATGTTTGCTCGGCAAAGCCATGTCGAGCAGACAGCTTTATGCCATACGTACAATCTCAGATGACATGAAAATTTCAAATTTCGAAGCGTGTTATGGGCGTTCGCTCGCTTGACGGTTTTAAACAATACACAACCGCTTTCGATACCCAAGTTGCGTACGTCTTTGATAGATACCCTAGAATACTCAATCAACTTCGCTCAAATTTTCTACTCTCTTGTGTTAAGTGTCCGCTCTGGCAAAGGAAAAACGAGACGGCCGAAGAAAGACTGGCATCTCTGCAAGGCAAGTCCCTTGGGGACACCTTCTCGGATAGGGCTGCGAGAACCCTCATTTCGTGCGGTCCTTCTTAACTGGAGGTCGGTAAGACACGATCGAATGAGCGGGCTAGTCTGGATGGCGTCTTATCTTTGGCCCGTGAGCATCGATAGTTTCTCTTAAGTGTTGGATGGGAATTCGAAGGGATAGAATAAGATAATCGCTTAGGGCTAAGACCTTCTCGTCCCGTTTTTCAATCTCCGCTCTGGCAAAGGAAAACCAGACGGCCGAAGAAAGGCTGGCATCTCTGCAAGGCACGTCCCTTGGGGACACCTTCTCGGACAGGGCTGCGAGAACCCTCATTTCGTGCAGTCCTCCTTAGCTGGAGGTCGGTAAGACACGATCAAATGAGCGGGCTAGCCTGGATGGCGTCTTATCTTTGGCCTATGAGCAACGATAGTTTCTCTTAAGTGTTGGGTGGGAAGGGATAAGATAACATTTTATCTAAGAGGTAGAACGTTCTTGTTCCTTTTTTTGCTTTTTCAAGTGTTTTCGTGGGAAGGGATACAACATGATCACCTCTAAGGGCTAAGACAATTTTTTTCCTTTTTGTTTTTGTTTTTTGTCCGTCATGACAATGAAGAACGAGGCGACCGAAAAGAGACCAACATCTCACACTTACACTATCAACTGCCTACTTTTCTTGACCATTGAAAAAACGTATCCCGTTGAGCAAGCACGATCCAATCTGTGCCATCTCGGTTCGATGTGTTTTTCACGACCATCGAGCGGCGACGATCCGGTCGGTGCCATCTCGGTTCGATGTGAACGACTCACTTTTTGGGCTCCATGCATCCCCTCTGACCATCGAGCGGCGACGATCCGGTCGGTGCCATCCCGGTCGCGCCAAAATGTTCTCTGTGATTTTTCATGACCATCGAGCAGCGACGATCCGGTCGCGCCCAAATGTTCTCTGTGATTTTTCATGACCATCGATCGGCGACGATCCGGTCGGTGCCATCTCGGTCGCGCCAAAATGTTCTCTGTGTTTTTTCATGACCATCGACCGGCGACGATCCGGTCGGTGCCATCTCGGTCGCGCCAAAATGTTCTCTGTGATTTTTCATGACCATCGAGCAGCGACGATCCGGTCGCGCCAAAATGTTCTCTGTGATTTTTCATGACCATCGACCGGCGACGGTCCGGTCGGTGCCATCTCGGTCGCGCCAAAATGTTCTCTGTGTATTTTTTTCATGACCATCGAGCAGCGACGATCCGGTCGCGCCCAAATGTTCTCTGTGATTTTTTCATGACCATCGACCGGCGACGATCCGGTCGGTGCCATCTCGGTCGCGCCAAAATGTTCTCTGTGATTTTTCATGACCATCGAGCAGCGACGATCCGGTCGCGCCCAAATGTTCTCTGTGATTTTTCATGACCATCGACCGGCGACGGTCCGGTCGGTGCCATCTCGGTCGCGCCAAAATGTTCTCTGTGTATTTTTTTCATGACCATCGAGCAGCGACGATCCGGTCGCGCCCAAATGTTCTCTGTGATTTTTTCATGACCATCGACCGGCGACGATCCGGTCGGTGCCATCTCGGTCGCGCCAAAATGTTCTCTGTGATTTTTCATGACCATCGAGCAGCGACGACCCGGTCGCGCCAAAATGTTCTCTGTGATTTTTCATGACCATCGACCGGCGACGGTCCGGTCGGTGCCATCTCGGTCGCGCCAAAATGTTCTCTGTGTATTTTTTTCATGACCATCGAGCGGCGACGATCCGGTCGCGCCAAAATGTTCTCTGTGATTTTTTCATGACCATCGACCGGCGACGGTCCGGTCGGTGCCATCTCGGTCGCGCCAAAATGTTCTCTGTGTATTTTTTTCATGACCATCGAGCGGCGACGATCCGGTCGCGCCAAAATGTTCTCTGTGATTTTTTCATGACCATCGACCGGCGACGATCCGGTCGCGCCAAAATGTTCTCTGTGATTTTTCATGACCATCGAGCGGCGACGATCCGGTCGGTGCCATCTGAGTCGAGCCAAAATGTTCTCTGTGATTTTTCATGACCATCGAGCGGCGACGATCCTGTCGCGCGAAAATGTTCTCTGTGATTTTTCATGACCATCGACCGGCGACGGTCCGGTCGGTGCCATCTCAGTCGAGCCAAAATGTTCTCTGTGATTTTTCATGACCATCGACCGGCGACGGTCCGGTCGGTGCCATCTCAGTCGAGCCAAAATGTTCTCTGTGATTTTTCATGACCATCGAGCGGCAACGATCCGGTCGCGCCAAAATGTTCTCTGTGATTTTTCATGACCATCGACCGGCGACGATCCGGTCGGTGCCATCTCAGTCGAGCCAAAATGTTCTCTGTGATTTTTCATGATCATCGACCGGCGACGATCCGGTCAGTGCCATCTCAGTCGAGCCAAAATGTTCTCTGTGATTTTTTCATGACCATCGACCGGCGACGATCCGGTCGGTGCCATCTCCGTTCGATGTGGTCGACTCACCTTTTTGGCTCCACGCATCTCCTCGACAAAACGTGGATCCCTCGAGCAAACACGGACCAGTCTATGCCATGTCGGTTGCGTCAAAGTGTTGTGTCTGATTTTTTCACCCTCGAGCTCAGTGTGCTCGGTGTGTTGCTCCCATCTCTTTTCCTCCACGCATCTCGTGGCACGGATCGGTTCGCAGTTGTTCGAGGCAACAAGCCTTGAGCTTTATCGCCTCGCTTTACACCTTCATGCTTGACTCGCCATATCGAGAGGGAAAAACTCTCTCACTATTAACCCCGCGGCCTGACCAGCCATATGGGGGAAGAGTGGGGTGTCGATGATGGACCCCCACGCCTGACCTGCCATATAAAATTGGCGACAATTTTAAACGTCGATCCTGCGGTCCAAACTTTTCACGATGAGCAATAAAGTTCTGTTCGATTGGACTAGACAATCACACTGTCCACCTTGACGGGGCGCAGACTGATCGAGTTTGTTCGAGGTGGCCGATCCGTTTTTCTCTGTGTCTCTTAACCCTCGAGCAAGCACGATCCCATCTGTGCCATTTTAGTTCAGTCAAAGTGTTGTGTGTTTCTCTAAACCCTCCAGCGAGCACGATCCAATCCTTGCTATGTCTGTTCAGTGTACGTTTCTTGACCGAGGGTGTATGGTGACCTTAGATGACCTGTCGTGGGCGGATGATGTAATATCTCATTCTCTTTGAAATGATTTCATTGGTTCATTGGGATCACGCGATCAGAAAAGAGATATATCAATACGCATTTTTTGTTCATGCGTTCTGTTTTTAGTGGACAGCCATGAGGTAAAGTAGTACAACAAGGCAAATGGTGCAAGATGAATAGGAGTCTTAAGGTATGATTTTCTTTTACTCAGTAGTCTTGACAATGAGAATGTGCGTTTTCATAAACGAGTCTAGAATAAAACCACCCCTTCAATGGGCTAGGAACTTCCTGTCCCTCTTTGATTTTTTGTCAACCTCTGCTCTGGCAAAGAAAAATAAGACGGCCGAAGAAAGACTGGCATCTCTGCAAGGCACGTCCCTTGGGGACACCTTCTCGGATAGGGCTGCGAGAACCCTCATTTCGTGCAGTCCTCCTTAATTGGAGGTCGGTAAGACACGATCAAATGAGCGGGCCAGTCTGGATGGCGTCTTGCCTTTGGCCTATGAGATAGGTGTTGGGTGGGAAGGGATAACTTAAGATTTTCTCTAAGAGTTAGAACGTTCTTGCCCTTTTTTCAACCTCCGCTCTGGCAAAGGAAAACGAGACGGCCGAAGAAAGACTGGCATCTCTGCAAGGCACGTCCCTTGGGGACACCTTCTCGGATAGGGCTGCGAGAATCCTCATTTCGTGCGGTCCTCCTTAACTGGAGGTCGGTAAGACACGATCAAATGAGCGGGCCAGTCTGGATGGCGTCTTGCCTTTGGCCTATGAGATAGGTGTTGGGTGGGAAGGGATAGAATAAGACAATTGCTTAGGGTTAAGACTTTCTTGTCCCGTTGTTCAACCTCCGCTCGGCAAAGAAAAAAACGAGACGGCCGAAGAAAGACTGGCATCTCTGCAAGGCACGTCCCTTGGGGACACCTTCTCGGATAGGGCTGCGAGAACCCTCATTTCGTGCGGTCCTCCTTAACTGGAGGTCGGTAAGACACGATCAAATGAGCGGGCCAGTCTGGATGGCGTCTTGCACTTTCGCCCATGAGCTTTTTTTCCCCTGGGTGGTTTGGGATGGTTGTTTACCAGGCGCGGTTGCTGTTGAACGTTCATTTCCATCGCTGTTAGTTATCTAATGACCTTAAGTTGTTTTGACCTGGATCGACGGTTACCGGATAACTGAAATACTGAGTCTTATACGTAACCTTGACGAGTCGTCCAGGTTCGTAACCCGTGCCGTGTGAGCCTGTCCTTTCGATGTTGATAAGACAATGACCCAGGTGCACTTGGAGTTCGCGTATTAGCTCTTGATCGTCCACTAACTCCCCGGCACCAATTATCGTAGCTGTTTGAAAATCAACGGCAACATTGCCGAGAAGATGCGAGGCCGTTCTGAGCCGCTCGAGAGATAGCACTGTCATGGGCTGGAGTGCGCCGACTCGTTGTCGACAATATCCACAGTAATAATGATCCGCGACCCATTGCCTGTGACATTTTGTGTGAAACATGTTCCCGCAACAAGGCATTTTAGCGGTTTCGCCACCGTCTTTGTCAAAACAGTAAAAGCAATCGTGATCTGTTCGGTCCATGGTATCGTCGACTTTTGAAGGAAAGATCGCTCGATATATTGTTCCACTTGCAAATAAAACTATTTGAAATTGTTATTTTTTATTTATTACTCGTTTTGAAACGGTAAAGTATTAAATCGTAGATAGACTTTAATTGAAAACGTTCTACCGCTTTTACTCGTGGCTACATCAGGTAAATGGCAGTTAGCCTTTCTGCTTAACTGTAAGGTAACGAGAGATTAGGAGGCTTGAATACATGTAATGTTTTTTATTGGTAAATGTCTGGTTTCTGATCCTCATTTTCGGCTGCGTCTTCGGCCACCCCCTCTTCGTCCGGTGAGATGGGTGGATTTTCGCCCATCGGATGTCCAATCGCACGATTGAATGGTTGACAATCGCCTGTACTGAAAACGATCAACAGATCATTTTCAGAATCTAGTAGGTTTTTTCCCAAGAGCTTGTTTCTTTCCAATGCAAGTCTTACGAATTCGAGCTGCTCGTGTTCATGCACAATCAGGGGGTTGAAATGTCTCATATACTCAGCTTGAAGCTTTGTTCCGTTGGCGATGGCATCACAAGCTTCCCGCGTTTTTTGGACAAAGTCCTCCCAATCTTGCCTTTGCGAAATGTCTTTACAGCCGCGCAAAATGACCACGAATGCACGTACATCCTTCCAACGGGGCCCGAGCGGGATGGTAGCGCGCGTAAGCTCTTTAAAAGTACTCTCTTCTAACCAGAGCTCGATTGCCTCGGTCCATGGCTTGTCGCGAATCGTCTGCGAAATGACGACCATGTTCGATCCCACTTTTAAGTCTTTGAAGCTGTGGGCCGATGAAGTGTTCTTCTGCAAAAACATGGGGCTCAACAGGATGGTATTGGCGTTCTTCGGGATAGGTCGATCGGATCCTTTATTAAGCCGCTCAAGGTACAGTCTCTTTCTAGGGTTTTTAAGCACCGCTTCTTCATCTTTTAGAAGGATCTGCTGGTTGTCCATGTCGCTGCCTTTATTCTTATTTCATTGAGTTGTTTAATGATATCAAGAGAATACACGCATATCCCATGATATCAATTTTACCCTCTGAAACTGCCGAATCCCAAATTTGTGCTCTTTCAATGCATCGATAAAGTTAGCAAGCAAGGGTTAATTAAGTGGTCATCGACATCGACGGTATCGCAATACCATGGAGGGGATAACGAAGAATAGCCCCTTTGCCATACTGACCGCCGCAGTCATGCGTTCGCCGAAAGGAAAGCCCGTATATCGAGAGATTGCCTACTGTCGTCACCCCTACTCCAGAATCAAGGAAAAGAGAGTTCGCGTGTGGCGAATCAACACGCCTTACTCGTTTGTGGAGCTAAGCAATGATGAGAGGGATAAGGAACAAGACGCTCGCAGGAGGGTGCACGGATTGAAGTACTTCCCCAGCATAGACGAGAAGAGAAGGAATATCGAACAGTACGAGACTTACCCAGTGGTGAAGGAAGCTTGGAAAGAACATTGCGAGAAGACCGGCAAACAGGTGACGGTCTTCCACGTTCAAAAAGAATTGGGGGAGCTCCTAAAGATGTTAGAGATTCCGTCCATCTCTATAAAGAGCGCATTCAAAGACAAAGACTTCGACCCCTACGACAAAGATTTGGCGGAGATTGCCCCCGAGTTCACATGTCGGTCACCGCACGATTATAATCGCCCCTGTCAGGCAACTCTAGCCATGCGATGGGCACAATTTGTCTACGAGGCACTGAAAGAGCAACCGCAAAAACCCAAGAGTGATTCCTGGGAAGATAGGGTCAAAGAGGAGGAAAAGGGAAAAAAAAGGGCCTAACCACGGGGAAGGTGACAAACCCACCAAAAGGTGCATTGGAGTACCCAAGGCCAACAACAAAAAGCAGACAAAATGACAAGTGACACAAGATCATTTAATCATTAAAAAAAACAATAATCATGTACAAAAGTAAACGTTTATTTCTTTTTCTGTACGTTTTCTTTCCTTGTATGTAACGCGCTTTGCCACCGGTCGTCCGTCAAAAGGCACATTGAACCCGCATAAACAAACAACGCAATTCCACTCCCCCAAGGTCTGTACCAACGGATACAGGTTAAAAGGTTTTTGGGGATCACTGCCCGCTGTATAGTGACGGGTCCATTGGCGACACCTGAAGGCGATGGTAAATTCCACGATCCGATCGAGGCCAACACCCGAACGTCTCCGTGTCCATCGTTCCAGGCTATCAACAACCTGAGATTCCACTTCTTTGGATTTCTTTAGAACATCCTTCAAGCCTTTCAGACACCAATCATGCCTTCCATTTAGTAGAGTGATACCGACACTCAAATTAGTCACTTCGATTTGCTCGGTCCAATCTTTGGCCGCTTCATGTATTTCCCGAGTAATCATACTCTTCCATATGTCCAAGATTTCTGTTGTTGTCAGGATTGGGAATTGTCCGTCATCGGCTTGTCCGCATGAAAAGCCAGTGGGTAACATCGCTCGACGCAAGGCACACGGTTCCACAGATGCGTCCAAAGGCTGTAGTGTACACGGTCCCAATTCTTTCAGTAAACCTTTCATCGGGTCCTTGTCGCAACCAGGACAACTTTGAAGGTGACTATCCTCGATACAGGCCAGGTGTATAATTCCCCTCTCACAGCAACGGCGGCGCATTGCATCATTTGACTGACACGGCTCGAGACACACTTTACACATCCACTCCATTTTCGGGGTACTGATCGGAAGAAGGATAGATTTTTTTTTATATCCTCTCAAAGGGACATCATTGGTTATGACGCGGATGATGTTTGTTTTTACGTCATAATACGTTGTTTTGACCGGAGTAGGCTGATGTGAATGACGTTTTTGGTCTGGTCCTACGTCATAGGGCGCGGTAGTTACGACGTTTAGAGCTTCTCGTACGTCATTGGGTGTAGTGTTAACGTCATTAAAAGGCCTGGTTGCATCTTGTTGTTCTGGCCTACAAAAGCGAGCGATCGGTTAGTTTGGGTTGTATTTTTTTGGCAAAGGTATGGAAGACCGCCGCTGCTTCAGTTGTCGCAGTACTTTGTCTGCTGGCGATCGATTCGACCAGCGCATCTACCGACGAAATTGTTGCTCTATTGTCATGCATCACGATTGTATTTTGAACAGAAACCTGACCAATTGTCCATCGTGTGGTAACGAAACCAATGGTTTGATCTGGGAACCCTTGCCAGTTGTCAAAGAGCCGCGTGAAGTTATACTAATCATTGACAGTTCAGACGAAGAGGACGACAATGAGGACCCGATTCCGCGTAAAAGGTTCAAACAGGAAGAACAAAAGGCTGAGTCAACTTGTGTCATCTGCTTAGAGGGGGAAAAGGATAAACAGGATCCGTTGCTTCAAGCTGAATGTTGTCGCCAATATGGTCATCTTTCTTGCCTTCGAACGTATTATCGTGTGCCTGCCGAGTGCAGGAATATTGAAAAACGAAACGAGGCCGCGAAAGACCTCGGGTATCTTAAATGTTTTGTCTGTAGGAAAGAATGTTCTAACGGGGTCGTGGGACTCGGAGAAGTTATCCCAACTTTACTCCCGAGGGTGACGGGTCGCGATAGTGTTATGACTGCAAGGGATGCCAATGAAGTCCTACGTGTTTGGTATGCAATGTTTGAGAAGCATATCAACACCCAGACCAAGCTTTGCAAACATTGGATGAGGATCGATTGTGGCACTGGTTGGGCCGCGCGTCGAGATGGCAGTATAGAAATGTTTGAATTTCCATGTTCTATCCAGGCAAAAAGAATAGGGGCTTTTAAAGAAGAGCTCATGAAAAGCATTAAAAAGATGGTTCGTGTCTGGGCTGGATTGAATAGTGACAAAAAGTTTAGAGAGGACACATTTACACGATTCTGTTTGGACAATATTGTGGAAGTAGCTTTATCGTTTCAGTTGAGCCAGTCTTGTACTCTAAGGCGAAGACCTCAAGGCCAAGAAGTACCACCATTCCGTACTGAGTCATATATAGCTAGGCTTTGCACTTGGGAAATGACTGGGCATTTTTTTGACTTCGATGGGATCGTAGACTCAGTGAATAGCAAGTGTTTTGCTTGGGACAATAAACGGCTTCGATAACGACAGCCCCGATAGATAGGGGGAGACTTTGACTGCTGAAGTTTACCTAAGTTGTATTTGTTTTTGATTAAAGAAGTAATTATCTGACAATTTGAGTATGTAAATTATAGTGTTGATACATTAAAGGTTTAATAATGCGTGCTAGCAACTAATAATGTCTGGGTCTGTACACGTTTACCATCTAGTATTAAATTTTTGCTGGGACTTTTATCAGTTATGATCTTGTGAGATCGCGTGAAACATCGTGGAATGACCACAACAACAATGTTTTAATGCTATGATGGATATACTCAGTTTCCATCGGCCACGGAAAGACCGTCTGTTTGCAGATATATATATATATATATATATATATATATATATATATATAGTTGAATGGATGAAAGTGTAGCTCTGTTGCTTTAATCAGTGCCCATTTTGGGCGAGGTGCATCGTCAGAACATACTGATCAACAAACCACTTTGACAACGTAACTCAACAAAACGCTGACACACACTAATTGTCACACAAAGGCAAAATGTGCCAATATTAGAGTGGTTTTTTGTAGCTTTTTTTCCCCTCCCCCTTGCTTAAAAAAAAACCTGTCAACAAACCACATCTCATAAATTCAATGACTTTATTTATAGATATTCATTCCCAAACTGAACAATGTTTCAACTCGTCCCACTCAGGATCTTCGATCCTTGGCCTTTATTCGCTTTATGATCCTTTGGATTTCCACCATCGCCATCGTCCCGCATTCAAGTTGCACCCATTGAAATTCTCTCTCCCATTTGCGCACCCACTGCCACCAAGCATCTTCGTTTTCGTCTTGTTGCTCTTGGCCCGCTGTCTTTGTCTTTGGCCCAGGCTTTTCCACGAGGTAGACTAATTGATGGGGATCATTCTCGAGGTCGTACTCGACTTGACGCAAAGTTATAGCTTCAACATCTAGAACGCAACAATGACGTTCCAACGCATCGAGGTCACCGATATTTTCTTGAAAAAACTGCGTCACAATATCGAGACCGTCCCATTTTCCTATCTTGTAAAATAAATAAAACAAATGCATCAAGCTAAGGCACCTGTTCATTTCCATCGCATTATCACGGCGCTCTATATTCACTTTGCGGTACCGCTCGGTCCTCCCGGGAGTTTTTCTCGTTATGGTTTGATCTAGCGAGGTAATGACCAGTGTTATGTCTTGCGAAAGCGTCTGAGCTAGGCACTCGCTCACTCCGTCCAAAAATTCCAGGATTTTGACGACATGGAGATTCGCTTGTGCGGCTAGGCTCTGTCGGCACTGGCCCCACGCTGTAGATCCCAGCGCTCTAACGTTGCTATTAAATCGCACCCAAGCCTGTTGAATGTCTTTAAAGCTATTGGGCGGAAAACTATATTTCATCAAAAGAGGGCAATGGAAGTTCACCATGCTATCCAAGTCACCATAAACGTATTCTCCGTCTTGAGCTTCCTTTGCGATCAAAGAAGCCATTGCTTTGTCATCCGAAGGCAAATGTGGAGGTTCCTTGATTGACCATGCTTTACTGAGATTGAAAGCAGTCTCCTCCGTTTTGTTATCTGATTCATGCAGAGACGAATAGACCAGGTCTGAGATGAGACGCAAGGCAGTTCTTCGATTTTTGTGAATATCGGGCGAGGACCGATGACGTTGGAGATCGGTTGGTCTTTTTTTCATATAAGACATGATGCACGAAAAGGTTATGATCCTGGATGAAGCGTGTCCCGCATTTGTAAAAACGAGACGTGATCAAATCGTCTTGTTACGTTAAAATTTGCACAATTCTATTACAAAAACGATGTCGTGGCACCGCTCACATTCCACGCTTCTTTTATAATGACGTGAAAACAACCCCAAATCTATCTTGAAAATTAAGCAACCACCCATGAAAGTCATAAATGTTGTATGTAATTTTAATTATACAATTTAATGATTTAATAGGGAAATCTTAACGGTAAATACAAAATAGGCGAATCAATGTTTTTGCGAAAGAGCAGTGCTCTGTAGATTCGTCACACGCATCGCCCTCATTGGACTCGTCCAGTTCTACCACATGAGACGGCACCCAATCATCTGGTAAAGGCATCACCTCTACGGAATTCCAGTCAACGTTGCACCCTAACACTCTAAGGCAAGTCGCACGCATTGCGTTTATGGCGGTAACAGAAGGCAAGTCGTCCTCAGAAACGCGTCCTTGGTCACCGCATGAGTTGGCTACCGAGGAAAACCGTTGTCTTTCTCTCCTGGCAATCGGTACTGGCTGGTACACTTGTCCAGTTTTGTACACAAATTCTAATACACTTTGGTCACTTACTACGCACGTCAGAGTCTGTACAATAGATCGCATTAGTTCGACCAATCTTTTGGTTTCGACATCCGCAACAGTGGCGGTCTTGGCCAGGGCAAGAACACCCTGAATCCATATAAGCGATTCCCTATATTCTAGGTTGTATCGATGGTCAACGAATAAATCAAATGAGGTCACATAATGGCGCATCGGATTGAGGGGATGTAGTACCAACTCAGTAGATGGGGCCTTTCGAATGGCATCCCGCATCTGTTCGATCTCTGGACCCAATGCTACTATGCGATCGTATTGGGTATCCGACAGCAACAGTTCTCTCACTCGTTTCTCCATCTCTTGAAAACGAATCTCGAGTACCAACATGCTCAGCAACGCATACACTGCTCCTCCGTTATACGCAGGCCTAGACGCCGAAAAGAAGGGAATTATGTTACAGCCCCCGTATATCTCCGAACATGATGGTAAAGATTCGTTACAAATTGGTTGCGTCAGGTCCACATGCCAGGCAAACCCGACACCTAAGAGACCGTGAAAGGCCTCATCAAAGGCTCGAGAGATTTGTTGTAGTTCCAGCTGCATTTCCTCGAGATAAGGATTCCTTTTGTACTGAATTAAGTCGTTGAACATTCCTACTGCTCTGGACCAGCTTCGAAAAAACAGGTCGCAATAAGGCGAGTCAAACCGTTGTCCGTCGTATTGAAAGCGACGATTTCCCAAGCAAATGTACCTATGCGCGTCCGCAACCGAGAAACGACCCAAGATCTCGGTGAGGGGTATAACCTGTTGTGGGTCGTTTAGTTCTGCGTATGCAAGCACGGGATACTTGGTGCCCGCCAACTTGATGGTCGAATCGTTATACAGTTCGCAAAGATTCTTTCGGATTGGCACGGGCAGTGCGAACTCGGGGTGGTAAAACAACGATCGCCCTCGATCTTCACCAGAAGGCAGCGTATCTCCATCGGTGATTTCGACATTGTCGTGCGGCCGATAGTCCAGGGATGACTGCATCGAAAAAACCTCGCTGAATCGGCACGGGTTTTGCGTCTCGGTGGTTGGTAATATAATCGTGCCCCAGGGGAACGTAACCTCCTGTTTCACCTCGTGCCCGACGGTTGGATACGATCTCTGCGATACGGTTAATGGCATCTTCTGAAAATCGAGGGATCAGTCGTCGGGGAGTGGTTGCGAGTATCGCTGGAAGGAAGACATCCGACCAGCGACCCTTGTCGCAAAGGTAGACGTGAGGAGGTGTCGCAAGGGAAGAAGCATGAAGCGTCCAAGTTTCCGAATGGCTGGAGACGTGTGTACGTTTCCACAGGGAACGCCATCGAGTACAAATCTCCAGTTTGGTTTTGTCCTCGCCCATCGGCATTCTCCACGCAACAGACAAGATTTCCGAAGATCGCCGTTCGGAAAGGATCACGACTTTCCAGGGCAGTATCACAAGCCCTGCCTCTAAAAAACGTCTCCCTGACTCCAAAGTCGTTATGATTGCTGGGTGGCACCCTTGGAGGTCGAGACGTCTGAGCACTGCTATGCGTGCTCCAACCTTGTCGACAACAGTACGATGGATGGAATCGGCGCCATCCGGGAATGTCATTCGCGTATAGTCGTCATGGTCTGCAAGGGATGGCACCTCGATAGCGCACATGTTACCGGAAGCGTACTCGCAGGCCACAAACAACTTATCGTGTTCGGAAGAACAAGCGGTATCGAGTAAAATGCTTGCCAAGTATTTTCCTCTGTTCACGTCTTGTATCGCTTGTTGGGCAGCCTGCCATTTGTTCTCGTCAGTGTCAAAAAGAATCGCCTGCACGGGCAAGCAAAACGCGCCCGCCAGTAGTAGCCGGCGAGGGTCTTCTGGGGCGATGGCCGAAGCCCATGCAAGACATTCGATGTCCACGTCGCTCGACATCAAACGCATCGATGGGTGCAAACTCGAAGCAGGATCAAGCGGTAGACCGTAGAGGTCGCCATTGTCGGCAAAGTGGACCAAACGAAAAGTGGTTCTCTCGTTTTTTGCCAATTCTTTGAAGGTCACCTGTTGTTGCATGTCGTCTTGGTCAGTCTCGGATTTCGGCATTGGCGCTGGTTCCGCCGGGTACCACTCAGTGAAACCAACGTGGCGCAATGTTCTGGCTTCGTCGTACGTGACGTGAACCCGGGCAACGACTCGATCGAATACGTCTCGTAGGGTCACAAAGAGTACTTGGTCGTGCGAATTGATGGGAACCGGAACGGCCGCCTTGACCTGGAATATATTGTCACCTTCTTTGATTGGCACTGCCGGCCACATCATCTCTTGAGGGAACGTCAAAGTTCCACCATCACGTCGAGGGGGCGAATCTACTCGTTCTACGCGTACCCCAGCCGAAAAGGGCCATTGCAGGTGGTGCGATTGAACCAACCGGAACCAGAACGTCAAGCACCTACTCGGATCGTACGGCAGATCTTCCATCTTATTTACTGCTAGATACCCGTAGCATAGCGACGTCGGAAATGGCTCACAATCAGTTGGAAAAACGATACAAGCAATGGTGCCGAAAAGCCTCTCGCGGAAACATCCAACACGAGCAACTGGACGATGACGTAGTCGCGATATGTCCGCTGGATCGCAACGTTTCGACCACGGCGTTGGTGTTGCGAAACGAACACGACAGAGTGTTACCGATGCCGCCCTTGACATCCATACTTAGAGAAACGGCTCGGAGGATCGACGCGAATACAAAATCTCTGGCTAAACCTTCAACACCAACGAATACAGAACTGGTGGCTGTGGATTTGAAAACGCTTACAACGTGTCTCGCCAACCTGTGCTCCTATGAGGACGAGACGAAAGGGCGTCACGGCCTGGGGTTACACCTCTTGCCTTTCACTATCGGTAATTGGATAGCGGAAATTCGCGTGCAGGATGGCACAAAGGGCCGGAAAACGACCGAAGAGAAGCTGATGGGTATATTTCAACAATTCTCCGTAAGCGAGCGGTTCCGTTACGTGGCAGTGCACCAAAGCTACACTGGACTCTCTCGGATGGACGCCCAACGTAAAAAGTTCGCTCAATCGATGCTGCAATTCAAGGAAAAGAATGATCCCATCATGAATGTACTGGGGGAAGGCCTGGATGCAATAGACGTTGCGAAAACGAGCGATCCCAACATCTTGGGATTGTACCTGTGCCGTAAGAGCATGATACAGTGGCTCGAGGGAAGCGTTCATAAGGCACTGAAAAACTTCGGGGTATTTTCTCCAAAGACCCCCCTCGGCCACATACTGGCAACTAGATTATATGAAGCCAGTCGGGTGTATGGCGACAAGAACTTACACCCCATCCAGCGATTTGCTGGCAGGAGTGACGGAGGGTCCATCATAAGAGAAATACCCAAGCTCGTCAGACAAGCGCAGGCATTGGTGCGGCAAAACCACGGGATGATTCAGGTCACGCAATTACTGGAACGCTTGACGAGGGTTTTGTTGCAGGTCGACGGACAACGCGACGGTAGCAAGGAACGCGGGATGTTGTACAACCTGAAACATGCGACCGCTTTAAGACCATCGAACTGTCTCGTGTTCTTTCTCAATACCACGCTAACCGGGGAACGAGATGAGCAACAGATCTTTGCCCCTCCTGTACTGAGCGACTTCGACTTGCAAGAAGACTCGAGTGGCGAATCCAAACCGTCATGGGCCAAGTCTCTAGCAGAGTTAGAGCGACTGACGGGTCACGACACCAGCGACGACATGAAAGGAAGCACGACGGTAACAATGGCCGGCTTTCCTTTCCAGTGCACTTTTGTCCTGGCGCATAAGGAAGGGGAGAGATTTTACTATTGCCCTCATCGGTTCTGTGATCAACAAGATGCCACCGATCACGTAAAAACGGTACACCAGGGCCATGGGCTTCCGAGCGATACGTACGCCAAGATCGCTCAGTTGGACTCGATGTTAGAGGAGACGGCATTTGGCAAACGAATGCGCCCCGTCAACGAATTTGAGCTGCTGCGCAAACTGAGGTTAGACGAGAAAGACCCTGAAAAGTTGCGGCTTCGTCCAACACTGCACGACGATTTGCTAAAAATGTCCGAGGCTCTGACGCAAAATACCAGACTGTTAGGTCGACTCGAAAAGGATCGGGACGAGGCCATCCAGCATATGGAGTCGTTAAACCGTTTGGCAGAAAATAATGAGACAAAGGTCGAAAAATTGAGGAAACGGCAGTTGTTCAATGCTCTGAATCGCGAAATCACCGAAGTGATGAAATTTATCATATCTCCAGCCGTTCTAATGAAATTTCAGGATGCATGGCACCGAGCCAGAACCCGCAAGGAGTACATCACAAACAACATGTACAAAGAATTTGTCACATCCAACGATCAGCTGTCGTGGTTGGACAGGACAGTGGGTGAAGGTGCCAGGAAGTACAAAGAACAAGTCAAACAGTTGGGCGGGATCGATCCAGGTGCGACTCCGGCCGGAGTTCCCGGTGGTGGCATCCGCGTCGGCAAGTCGAACATCATCGGCATGCTAACACAGAACCTGATCGAACGGAGTCGTCTTGCGGAATCTATTCAAGACGCGAACGAAGCTTTGGTCGCAACTAATCGCAAAGCGTCGTTTCAGCGCGTCGTTTCTAAACATGATCAAGACTTTGGTGCAAGCAACGCGATACCAGCGGCCACACCGCTGATTGCAGCAAAAGGATGGGACGATGACGACGAGAACGGAGACGGGGACTCTGAAATGGTCGAGGACATGGAAGATATCAAGAAAGAGGAAAACGATCCAGAAGAAACCGGACATGGACCATCCGGTCCTCAAAAAGTCGAGAAAGTGAAGGAAGAAGCTACAACCGCTACAGTAACAACAACTTACGTTAGCAATCCTCTAAAGAGACCAAGGTCAAAGAAACAAGGGGTTACAAGCGAAAGGGCTGTTGTTCTAAGGGCCGGTGACGCGTCCATGCTTGAGAAGAAACGGCTCATCGAACCCATCGTCCCAAAATGTTTAGAAAGCATATTTAAAATTGAACTAAAACGCATCTTCAAGGTTTGTCAACTTGATAAATCAGATATAATGGGGGCCCAAGATGCATGCAAGCGAATTTTGAATCTTGCATTTGATCCTCGACTCCGAGAGGAAGTCACAAAGATGAAAATGAACGATGCACTTAAGCCCGGACAGATTCGAACTTTAAGGGATCCTTTTCGCGAAAGAGTGTCGGTACTCGTTCTGACGGACCCGCGAGTCATCATGTATCCTACCGGCGTACTCATGCCCATTCTGACTTCGTGCATATCGTTGATCGATCGCATGCACGAGAAAATAAAGACCGGTGACAAGCTGCTTTGTCTATTGTTAGCAACGGGTCTTTGTCATCTGTTACAGCCACGTTTCAGGCTCTCGAAGGCTGGATTGCAAATTGTCTGTGATGCCCTGAAGATAGTGCTGATGGAAAATATCGAGAAAGGTCGAAATGGCCACTGGAAAGTGGTCTCATCTCTTGTAGCAACGCTCAACGCCAACCTCGCTGGCTTTTGGAATGCTGCGCTATTGCGTCGATATCACAAGATCGAAGATCCGTCGTACACGACGAAACACGTTGACACGGCCCCAGAGAAGACGTATGCCCCACTGGATCAGCTACCCACGGTCGAAATGGTGGCCGCTCGCATTCGAAAACCCAGGATTTGCGAGACATCCGCGATATCGGTGTTGCCCGAAGATTCCAACTCGCAATTTTCCAGACTGCGAGTGGAGGAAACCAAAGCCTTGATCGAACAAGTCTCATTGGCAGTACTGAAGCGCGATACGACTCTTGTACGTATCAAGGACTCGGATGAGATGGACTCGAAAGATTGGGTGCGCCGTCTTCTTGAAGGGAATGCCAACGCCGTGATTGACCCGCACAGAATGTGCACCTGGTTTCGGGAACGCAAGGTCACGTTTGCAGAATACAAGGATGAAGAGAAACATCAGTGGCTGCGCTTGGCAAGGTGTTGTATATGCACTGAGCTACTGGGTACCATTCCGTCTGAAGGGTGGTGTTGCCTTTCCGGTGTAACGTCGCTGGACACACTGGCCGATCAAGCGTTGAGGGACGTGACCGACCCGATTGAACGCGAGACGCGCCGAGAGCAATTACGCCAAGAGATAGTAAACAAGATCGTTTCCCAACCCAACTATCCATCGTTTCACTTTTGGCATCAACACTGCAAGCAAATGCAGGACGAGCGTCGGTTCATTCGGGCTCATGCCAAAGCAAAAAAGAAAAACCAAAAAATGGAAGTCCCAAACTTTGACGAATGCCCGTTGTGTTGCACCAAATATCCACGCGACAAGAAATTGTTTCCTTCCATGGAGAGCATCTCAAAGTGCATCGCGAGCATGGAACAGTCAATCGGTGGATTGGTGCCGATAGATTCTGCACCGCAATCCCCGAGACCGATGCTGACCGACATTTCACAGTCTCAGCAGACAATTGAGTCTAAAGACCCCACCCTGGAAGACTACAGAGAAGGACAAGATAGTATCGAGGATAACAGAGAAAATATACCGAGAGCCGTGGATGTGACGCGCACGGGAGTAGCTTATCTCGGAGCGCTATTCCAGGCAGAGTCTGGATGTGAGGCATCGCCCGTTGCCATGATCCCACCCTCACCCGTCATGCCAGATCCCGAACACGAGCTCAGTCTGTATGATACCATGATGCATGCATCGGACTATGCCTATCATACAACAGAAGAGGTCGAACGAGTGCTGGAAGAAACCCCGACGATTGGTGTTGCAATGACCTCCGTCGCACCGAACCCCGTGGACATCGGTAACGTCAACGAAATACTCAGTGAAATTTTTCAGGGGGCAGATGTCAACTTCACGGAGGACCAAGGCTCACAGTTCGACTTTGAACAGTTTTTTAGTCAATTAAGCAATGTTTCGAACTCCGCGTTGGCTCAAAACATCGAAGGGATAGATTCTGGCGTCGGTGAAGGTCATGCAACTCCAGACCAAGCTCGACCGCTGGAGCCATCTGCAGCCATCGTCGACGAATCGCTATTGACCACTTCAACGAGCAACATGGCAGTCGTTGGATCGTGGCCATGTCTCAGAGAGAAGTGCATCGCTTGCTCTTTCATGTCACCCGGGACCAACCAG
The DNA here is from genome assembly GCA_038088405.1 of Porites divaricata. NCBI lineage: Eukaryota > Metazoa > Cnidaria > Anthozoa > Scleractinia > Poritidae > Porites > Porites divaricata. Next base: position 29,506,351 of record JBBMOI010000007.1, read on the forward strand.
ATTGGCGTGTATCGACTCACCGCTAAAATAAATTGCCTTAGCCACGATGTGATCTACGTGAGCATGTGCCCTGTATGTGCCAAAGTGAACGGTCTGGGGCACTCGATAGGCTCCATGCTCTCGGAAGTGGTGCAGCTACAGGCGCAAAGTAGGGCCCATACAACCCTGTTATCCAAGTGTAGCCTCAACCACGATACAGTCCTCATCGGCCTGGAGCAGTACACTACCGACGACGATCTCATGGAAAAGGGTGCTATGTGGAAATCGAGGTTGGAAGCATTGTCTTTAGGCGAGCCATCGGTTATATAAACGTTATACGCACATTACAAGTGCATATCAATCATGGCGGCTAGAGCGCTACTCGAATTAGATGGGTACGAACCGGACGAGATGAAGTCTCTCTTAAAGAAGCTCTTGAGAAATGCAGCAAATGTAAGAGAGGAAACCAGGCGATTCTACTGGTGGGACAGAGTGAAGATTTTGGCAACAAAGAACCCACGTGTTCTCGTCGAGAGTCTGTTGGAAGATCATGCAACCGTACCAAATTCCGTGATAAATCACGTTGTCCAGTTTGTGGAGCAAGGCAAGTGGAATCGTGACCAGTATGTGGCAGTGCAGGTGATGGAGTCGATAGGCAGTGTTAAGGTGGATCGAAATTTGTCGCGACTTAAAGAGTTGTCACTGCGAGATTACGCAATGGGAACAATTGAAAACAAGATAGATTGGGACAACAGGCAACAGACAGAGATCGAAAAAGAAGCTATTGCCCTTGAAGACATTCGGAAAATTCTCCAGGAAGCCAACAGTACTCTGACGGAAGAAGAAGTAAGACTTGTGGCCAAACATGTAGTTTTTGTGGACCAAAAGAGGAGTCCAGATGTCGAGGGGAGATTGGAGCTGGTATGGCAAGAGCTAGTAAAGTACGCAGCCCAGCGAGACGAGGATGGAACCCTAACAAAGAGACTCCGCCTCATTGACAGATTGCGGAAATGTACCACGCTCAACTGGAAGGAGAAACAGGTGTCGATGGTACTCTGGGGAGTTTACTCTTTGATGAACCACTGGAAGATGATCCAAGAGCCAAGTCCCGTCGTTCTTGAATATGTGATATCAAAGACCCTGAAGTCGAAAGAGACACCGAGACGACTACCCATGGAACCTTTTGCAGTGGACGTGACCACCAAACGCGGACGAAATTGCAGCGACTCTGGAGACAGGCTCTTTGATGGAGATGTCCTAAGCTTGATTGGCTCGGAAAGCAAAGTGCGCAAAAAGTACGACCCTATTGAAGCCAGTCATGGTCCAAGTCCTCATGAAACCAAGCAGACAACAACAGAGCAAAAAGCAATGATCAAGTTGTGCGAGGCGATGCAGTCCTCGGGCCATGTACCGCGACTCTTTGAAATGCCCAAAAGAAGAGAGGGAGAAGAAGGAGAAGAAGAAGAAAGCCAAGACAGAGACGAACGAGTGATAAAGCGCCTAAAAACCCCCGTATGGCACACGTTGATGAAAGTGGTGCAGCCTGAGGCGTTTGATGAGAAGCTCATGGCAGATTTGCCAGCAACAGCCGCCAATCGATCCTGCGTCTTGGATTTTAAGAAAAAGGTGAGCTACGAGGGACCGATGAGTGCTTCTGCTGCATTGAGCGCACTGGCGGTAAGTCGTTTGGGAAACACGGTGGCTGGTCTAGAGGCGGTACCAAAGGTGCAATTGTTTCTTAATGCCGCCAAAGATAAGATCTACTTAGAAAAGACGTTGATTGGGATACCGGAAGACACCGAGATACAACATCCGTTGACCCCACAAGAGCTATCGTTGTTTCCTGTCACAAAATTGGAGATACTAGAGCCCGAGTGGGGGACGTTGAAGGCGTCCATAATCAAAACCTTCATGTTTCGAAGGATAATGGGGATGGAATGCAACCCAGCAAAATGCCTGCTGAATCCAGAAACCAAGAAGATTTACATGCCCGATCTCAACACAACGCGAAAGGATTACAAGCGATGTCGCACCACGGTCAAGACAGAGTCAGCCGATTGGCTCTTTGATAATTCCACCAATCGAGAAATCATCGACTTGGTGACTAGAGCATTGACAGAAGACAAAGATTGCATGAATGAAGTGGAGACGTGGTTACTCAGTTTGTCAAATCAGACCGCCTTTGAAGAAGCAACAGCTTCTATACTCTGTCGTTATACCATCCCATACGAAGACTTCCAAAAAAACGCGCTGGCCGTGAGAGATGCCTATGGTATTGTACCCGAGACAGATGATGAAGGCGACGAACAAGATGACGATGGTGAATATGAGTCAGCCTGACTTGAAGCAAGCATCTATAGAGAAAGCTGACAACAAGTCTTTATTTTTTGCTTTTTGTTATTATTCGCCTTAACCTGATATCAGTTGATTAGTCTACGTACTCTAAGAAATCAATAAAGAAAAGCATATCATACCACAAAGGTTTTTTTTAAAAAGAATAAAGAACATATTATATATATATATATATATATATATATATATATATATAATTTATAGATAAATATGGTTAAAATGGTAACGTAGAATAAAAAAACTTTCTTGGGTATATTTTGTTTTATTTGAGCTTCATTGTCGCTATGTATATATTGTGTTCTTTTTGTACCTATAAACGTGGAAGACTGTCGCTCTATCAAAAACTTTTGTTGTACACATGTTTGAAATAAATGCGGTCGACCCCACAGAAGCAAAGTCGGCGATGACGGACAAATCGCCAAAGACAAACATTACGGTTGCCGTGGAGGGTAACATTGGAAGTGGAAAAACAACTTTACTGAATCATTTTCGAAAAAATCCAATGATTGACGTTTTGGAAGAACCAGTTGCCGAGTGGCAAAATGTTGGCGGTGAAAACCTTTTGGAGTTATTTTACACAAACGGCCAAAGGTGGAGCTATTTGTTCCAGACTTATACTCTTCTTAGCCTCCTGAAAATTCACAAAAAGCCACATGTGACGTCTGTTAAGATGATGGAAAGAAGCATTTACAGTGGATTCTATTGTTTTGCCCACGACCTTCGCAAAAATGAGATGATGTCTTCCGTAGAATATTCAGTGCACCATGAGTGGTTTGACTGGATTACCAAAACGCAACAGCCTCGACTAGATTTGATAATTTACCTGAGGACGTCACCTGAAACGTGCATGCAGAGAGTCAGGGTAAGATCTAGAACTGAAGAAAAAAGTCTCTCCATGGAACTCCTTTGCGCCTTACACGACAGACACGAGGAGTGGTTAATACAGGGAAAATTTCCCGTACCTGCTCCAGTTATAGTCGTGGATGGCAACAGGAACCTCGAAGAGATGTTACAGTTTTATCAGGTCAATGACCAGTATCTCCTAGGAATGGAAGAATGGCCTCATTACCACTCTACACAAGACGTTTGTTGATTGCTGAAATTGAAACATCTGAAACCAAACGCGAAAAGAAGGGGTTTTATTTTATCTTTTGTCATTTCCTTTTATTTAGTAGTAATAAAATGCCAAATGAAGTCTGTTGTAAACAATAAAATTGTAAGGTCATTTCTTTATTTCATCTCAAAGGCTTGCTATAGCTAATCCAGCCGTTTTGTTTATCTGATGGATTTCTCAGAAAGCGAAGTGAACCTCGAATCTTGATCCAAACAAAGACGGTGACCTCAAATAAGACCAAAAGACCCCATTCGATCAAAGGCCAACCTTCGATCAGAATTAGCCATAACAGCACGCCGGTTGAACCTATCCAACCCAAAAGTTTCGGAAGACCATCAAAGAGAAACAACATCACTTGTATGGCTCTCGATACCTTGTTTTCGCACAAACCCGGCAGCAAGGCATCGACCAAACCGTTGATGATCCATCTCGAAAGGGATATAGTCCGAAAGTACGCAAGACTAGGACATACCCGTACGCGCGCAAGCAATCGGATCAGTTCGGCCAAGGCTTGCCCGATCGGTGATTCCTTTGTATCGTCGATGTGGTCCTTGAGAGTAGCGAGTTGAGACAGGATCGGGGGTACCGTCAGGTGAATTCGAGTAGCGTAGTCACCTTCGTGCGAGAGTCGATTAAAGTGGCCGGTAACAAAATCTTTGAAACCGTGTCCTATCTTTGATGCCTCGTTGGCGACGGCGTTAACAACCTCAAACACAACAGCCACCATTTCGTTGATAAACTCTGCCACATCACCAATGACCAATCCAACGTGCAACAGAAGCGTTTTTAACAAATTCGTGACCACGATGACGACTGCTATGGCTATCCACAAACGAGCAGAGAATAAATTGTACAAGACCTTTCCAAGAGCGATCACAAATCTTGCACATAAATGCGAGCGGTCGAGAGGTCGATGTACGGTTTTGTGGCGGCCTTTAAACGCTTGGTCTTGCATTTGTCGTTGTGACAATGAATCCACGCGCGCGCTTGATTGTCGATCACGAAATACATCGTAGCATGGCCATGTGTGTTTCCTTTAATGACACACCAGTTTCCCCCCTTACGCCTTCGTACTGAGACGAAAGGCGGCCGCGAGTCCGGTGCTAATTCCAACGTAACAGTTTCCCGTGTCCTAGACAAAGCGAGACGAATGGCGTTTAAAGTTTCGTCGAAGTTCACGTCGCATTCGTTAGCGATAGTTTTTATGTTGTTGTATCCTGTAATCCCATGAGCTTGTTTAGATAAAGTTGACCTGAAGATTGCCAGGCCGATATCTTCCCAAGGTGGCACGTCGTGTCTTGCATGCACGAGTGCACCAAAGACATCGGCAGGGGTACCACGCCAAGGAACCAGGCGATGGACATAGGAACCGTCTTGTCGCCTCTTGAAACAAGCCGGCAGACGAAGCTTAGTGATCGATTTGTCGAGATACCAAGAGGAGTGCGCACCGTCTTGGCGTTCCATTTCTTCGTACACTACTCGTAGATCCTTGTAGTTCCAAATGATGACGTTGCTCGGAAGAAGGAGATTTGCGTGGACGGTAACTTTGTCCAGTCCCTGGACTCGGACTACTCCTTCCGGTGTTACCTTAGCCATCATCTCTTCTGATATCCACATGCGCGTCTGCACGACACGACGTTTGTGAGAGCCAAAACCGAGACTCGGTATCAAGTGACGCAAAGCAGCATCTCCCGCACATTCGATGCGCTCGAGCCAGGTCATCGGGTCCCACGTAGAGCCAATGACTTTGTCGATAGGCATATCCCAGTCGACGGGAATCGCAGTGATGACCAGATCGTCGCGATAAACTTCGCTGAATGCGGGTGACTTGGTTTCGGATATCAACTTTTCCAATCCGGCCGAATCGCAAGCCGCGAAAGAATAACCCATCCCATTGTCGTTCGGGTACTGTAACAAAACCATCCGTTCGTCCATGGATGGTGCAGGTGTCTCGATCCCCAAAACTGTCCATTCTTCGACAAAAGCCCGGTCCCACGGAGGTAGACCATCCACGTACCGAGCCACCGTCTTGAGGTAACCTGGATGGTTTCCCCGACTGGCATAAAACCGTTCCAATTTGGGCACAAAGGTACGACAGCCAAATTTAGCGACGACAGCCCTCGTTTTGGCTTGCTCAAAAAAGTAAGTCTTTGCATTCTTCAATCTGAAAAATTCAGAAACCCTTGCAGCTTGTTCCTCTTGTTGTTCGGCGTTGTTCTTCTTTTCCTTTTTTCTTTTCCTCTTCTCAGTAACGTCTGACCTCGTGATGGAGTCCTCGTCTGTTCTTAGAAGCCGAGACACTATTCGGCGGACCACAGCTAAACTAACGCTACTTCCCTGTACGGTCTTTCGTAAGCACTCACTGCGAGCTGCGGCCATGAGTTCCCCCAGTCGCACAAGCGGTAAAGTGCTGGATGCGTCACCGAGTGCTTCTCTAACAGCGTCGTCTTGCTCGTCGAGGTAGTCGATGCGTCTCACGTCCGGTAAAGGTGCTAACCGCAAAAAACCTCCCTCTCGGAGATGTGCTGCAGAAATGCTAACAAAACTAGACACGTTTTGAGCGAGATGTTCATTCTCACATAGCGCCACCGGAACGGCATCTTTGCTGGCTTGGTCAAACAGGCACACAGCAATGTTCCACTTCCAGAAAGTCCTAGCCGCCTGTCTGAAAGAGTCGTTCCATCTCAGAGAAATCTCGCCATGTTTCAGGACGCCCAAGATGCGTGCCCATTGTCCCTTGGTGGAAGCAAACGGATTGCGATCTACCACTACCACGATCCGGTTGAAGTCTGACATTGACTTAGTGCTGCAGATATGGCGTTTGTGATGATGAAAATAGCCTCTCTGTTTGTGGAATGGAATGTTGATTTATCTTTTTTCCATCGGAGGAAAGCGAGATCGATCCACCAATTAAGATGGGCCAACCGCCACGCTTGCCCCAGGAGGTCGACCACGGAACGATGTAAGATCAAACTGTTTGTCCAAGGCCCCACCAGGAAGCCGTCGAAATCATCGTCGTCGGCATCTTGGCAATTATTAGAAACCTGAATAACCGTCCTGCGTCCGCGATGCCGGCTATTGATTTCAGGAGCCCCAGAAACGGACGATGTGCAAGAAAGAGAAGATAATCGTCTACGGCGCGTGCCGTTTCGAGGATTACTGCGGAATGAAAGCCGCTGAGTAGCCACCTGCCACCAGCGTTGTTGTCCTCGAGTGTACCGACACGTGAACCAGTCGATGTGATCTTTAAATGACTTAACGGTGCAATCCCACTCCAGGACGGGACATCTCACAACAGTGACCCGGAGAAGGTCTTGTCTTTTTCCGGTCAGTACGCACTCCACACCCTCCTCTTCCTCGTCTTGTTTGCAGGGTCGAACAACCGGCAGATGTTGTAAGGCCGTCAGACAGAAGTTGGACCAATCGCCAGCATGAAATCGCTGACGGGCATTTTCTAAGGCGGGGTCCACAAACTGCGTCTTCACGATTTGATAGAATGTTGCGTGCAATCTGGTCACTCGTGCATACGAATCGGCAGAAAAATTGTCCTCCCGTCCGAGAAACGCAGATACCTGTCGTGTGACGACCATGGCCCGTATGAGTTCTTGGCCCGGATCGAAGGGAGAACGCGTCGAGTCTTCCTGATCGGGAACTGTCCATGGCGTGCTTTGAAGCAGTTCTTCCGGGTGAAATGCTAGCAGATTGGAAAACCAAAGCGGTTGTCTGTCCTTGGGAATTCGTAGGGCGTCGGGTACGTGGCAACGAGACACGGTACCTTCGTCCTGTTCGATTGACCCCATGGTGTCTCCAAAAGAGAATAGGGACGGGTGGAGCCGGACGACGAGGGTGGGCAGTTTCTGGGGAAAGAACCATTTCTTTGAGACTGGGCAGACAACGGCCAGGACGTGTGCGTTGCTTACGTAACACAAATCATCCAGGCCGTATCGGCGATACTCGAGCAGAGCATTCTTGATAAGAGGATCGCCGGATAAAATAGAGGATAGAGGGTCCCCGGACTCCTCCGCGTACTGGATATCTACAAGTTCCTGCTCCTTTTGAGCCAAGGTCTCGCAGTGCTTTCGAAACAATGTGCGTTGTCTGTGTTCCTCCGAAGCGAGGGAATCTTCGAATTGTACGGCGAGCGCTTTTAGCCTACGAGACGCGTGGAGACTCGTCCATGCCTCGGGTTGATCCTCACTTTCGCACAGACCAAACACTCGTCCGGTGCTCATTCGAGTTTTGTACCGAACGGAAAATGGGTCTTGATTGTATTCACCTCCGGCTTGCTCGTAATAGTCGACTTGAAGCGCGACGATTCTTTCTGCAAAGTCTGAAAATGATGCCATCGACCCCGGTGAAAGAAAACGAGGGAGGGATTGTTAGTGTCGTCGACGGCGAGGGTCGACGATATGATATTTCTCTCGAACAGCTGCGTAGGTCCAGCGCCGCATTTTGGAACAAGTACACGCTCTGCAAAGAAAGATGGGTGGACCTGCTCGTGGGGGTTGCTCGTGGTTGCCGCTACACTGCCATGTCCCTTGTTTTACAAACACCCGACATTTTGTTGATTCGCGGAGACTGGGTAGGACTCTTGCGTTTTCCTCGCCAAGAAGTACTCTCGATGGTGAAACTTGGCGATGCGTTGATCCCGCGACCACCGAATACCTTCGGTTACGAAGTCGACTCGGCCTTAAAACACATGGCCATGTGTTTTGGACGCGGGGTTGCTCTCGCGGGAGACATCATTGGACTGTATCTCACAGACCCCACCCCGGATGTACGGCGTTGGTTCAGGCGTCTTTTTGTCGAGACGGCCCCTGATGATCGTTTGGTACAAGAAGCGTGGCAACCGGGGATTCATCCGGTCGTCAATAGGGGGCTCGCCTTACTTCATCGCCTAACTGGCGGTGGCTCGTCCAGTGTGTTGGATCGGCTATTGTCGGTCGAAGTACGTTGCACCACCTCGGAGCAGAGTGCCTTGGTGGCACAGTGTAGACGCGCAGCCGGGATCGTGGACATTGAGCGCCCCATGAAACGAAGGGACGTCAAAGTGCAAAGCCATGCGGGGAAGTGGGAATTTCAATGGCACAACGTGCTCGTCTGTTATGGCAATGAAAAAGTCTACGAAAGACCAGACGAGCGATTGCGCTGGGTGGCGATATGGATGGCATGCACGTTTTCAAGCCGGCCAGGGTTTGCTAGGGTTTTGCAAAACACACCCAATGCTTTATTGACGGCACTATTGCCAGCCATTAAACAAACCTTAAAAAAGCAAAGTGATAATGATGGGGAAAAAGCGAAAACGACCGAGCGACGAACACGACGACGACGACAACGACGTGCTCGAGACTGCGCGGGGAGTTGATCGTCGCGTTGCCAAACGTTGGAAACACCGTGATGACCAAACGAATCGGATATTATGGCCGCCCGAAAAGTTCGACCTCGCCTTTGTGGCTTGGGCTTGTCAACAATTTCCAGATACGGGATTTTGTCTCGATTTTCGAGCGCGATGGCTAAAGAGCCGGCAAGCGTGTCCATTGTGCGACAAATACGCCATCCGAAAGATTGCCGACCTCGATAGCATGTGCAAGGATGGAAAGAAGCGCAAGGCGGTATCGGAAGAATTCCCAACAAGATGCGACATCGAAACGCTAGAAAGAATGGAGTACATCATGTGCGGCAGACCCCACGGAGCACAGTCGTTCGATTACGTGCGGACTGAAAGTGATAAGGCCGAGGTAAAAGTGACATTCGAGGGCGTCGTTCATCTTGGTTGGCCGGAGTTATGCGCTCTCTTGGAAACGTGCGAGTTTTCGGATCTCGTCGTAGATTTGAACCAGCAAAGCGTCTCTTTGAAGTTAACTCCGAGAGTAAAGGAACCTCTCGATCCCGAAGAAGTGGGTATGGCCCTGATGGGTTATTATCTTCGTTTTGCTGACACTACACACGTGCCGATCAAACACGATGCTCTGCAAGACTTGCCATAGCCAGTTCGACCCAGAGGCTGTACTGAAGGAGACTCTTGCCAAGACCCATGACGAGATTTTTTGGGTCTGTATCTTTGCCAACGATATCGGAGCTCCGCCTAAACCTGGCAATGATAAAAAGTATCACTTGACCGTAAGCGACATCCGCAAAATGGACGTAAAAGGTATCCCCGTTCGATACTTCCACTGCAGCGATCCCGTGGGGCGCGTGTTATTTGGATGGCATATTCACTGGGTAGGTGGAACTACTTTTGCATGCGCTTGTGTTGCCACCATCAACGAGGCGTCGTTCCGAGCGGGAGCACCGGTCCTCCTCACTGTTGCATGTCAATCTAGTCTGGGGACGATTAATTGCGTGCCGGACGAGATTTCCATCACTCAACTTGGGGCACGTGATGACACAGTGGGTGTGTTTTGTCATAGAGAGTCGCTGCGTGAGGTGTTGACTCGCTTTAGGTTTTTTACTCAAAGTGGCACCAAACCTATTAAACGCCACTGCCATCGAGCTAGTGGATTTCTGGGTTCATCCATGGACTCATCACCGACCACGATGACTTCTGACGCACCGGTCAGAGTATCGGAAACGGGAACTTGTACACCAGAGGTAGTCGATGCAGAGCAGGTACCAAAATCGGAAGAGTCTTCCATTGCCCCTGAGGGAAATAACGCCATCGGCAAGATGTCGGAAATTGAGGATATAGCCCAACAAGTGACACAGATTCGAAAGACGTTAGAGGATCAGGCCGACGCTCTGAACATGACCCGGGGACTACTCGAAGAGGCAGCACTAAAGTCACTGGCAGAACTCAAGGCATCCGAGGCCTCGGGTGAGCGCAAGGTCCGTAAAGATATAGAACACATGCTGAGAGAAGGAGTTATTCGCGACATCGACAACCCTAACCAACCGAATGTTCCACACGCAGATGCCGTGCACACTCTAGTAAAGTATAACATAGAAAGTTTTCCAAATGTGCTCGCCAAGTCGTTTCGCGATGCCGTGGAAGTTGCACTAGGAGAGACGACACCTTCATCGGCTTCTCCTTTAAAGTCAAACGAAACTGGTGTCGAGGAGATCGGACCCAGCATTGGAACAAGTCTGGTCTCTGTGAGAGCCACGGCATTACGAGCGAGAGCCTTGAACAACGACCGCGGCAACATTAGCCCCGTTCCAGGGCATCAATCGCAACGACTATCTAGTTTGCAGCAAACTCAACAAACTCAAGGTTCAAAAAAGAGACAGTCTCCCTCGTTGCAGATGATTCACGAAGCCCTTTCGCAAAGATTGGTGCCAGGTCGTAAACGGGATCGCGATTCGAGCCAACATCTGCCTGCCTATACAATGGGTCATAAACAACGAGAGGAGGACGCGATTGAATCCAAGATACGAAAAGTCATCGAGGATACTATTCATGATAAAATACAGCACTGGAAACAGTTGCAACCGCCTTCTCGAGAAGAGGATAAGGAGCAACGCGTTCTTATGGACGAATTTCGGAAATTTCTGGATCAACGTGCAATGCAGCAGCGCAACGAATTACCAGCGCAACCTCATTCGTCTCCTACGTCCACTCCCAATCCACCTACAACTCTCAATCAGGCTCAAGTTCAAGTTCCCGCCCAGACACAACCAGTGCAAAATGCACGCGCTCCCGTTCGGGCGAGTGGAATGTCGCTGCACGGCACGTCGCCAGAAGAGGACACTAACGTCACTCTAAAGGATCTGGGGATATTTTACTGACCGCGTAGAGCATAAAGTTTTGGTAAACCAGTTATTGTTCTTCGTAAACAATGGCCATATCAACCACGTCTTTCAACGTGCATCTTCATCCCGCTTACTACCAACTTCAGGAAAATGCGTACCAGAACAAAGGACAAGAGGGGTATGCACCGATGTCGCTTAGAGGCCGGGAGGTCTTAGAGGGTCAAGTCGTTGCCTTGAAGCTCGACATACCGAGCGATGAAATTCCTTGGATCGCTTATCCCGATGCAGCAGGGATGCCAAAGAACCCTGTGTATCATGCAGAATGGATGCATGAAGTGAGGTGGGCAGTGAATCAACGCACAAGCTTTCTAGATCAGACCAATCAGTTGATGGATGTCACTATCGTACCAGCAACGCGCGAGACGGTGCTTCACACTGGAAGTAATGCAGTCAGTATCGGGGATCTCTTGTATTTGCGATTTCCAACGGACGCGGACGTGCAAGCGCAACAATCGGCCTTCAGGGATTCGTTTAGCGGATATGGTGGCGGTAGCCAAATGTGTCCACCGATGTTTGCGACTTATGGTGTTCAGCCTCAGACCGTGGATCATAGGGGACGGATGTTTAGTTGCATGGATAGATACAGACGTTTCCTGACCACAGATCAGATGGATTTCGATGTGACTAGAGACGGAGGGGAAGGAACAATCGCACAGATAGAGTCTTCCAAGGTGACCCGAATCACCCGTCTGCTGTCTTTCATGCATCAGTATTTTACTCGAGACGGGATCGGCGAAGAGATAAGGACCCTAGCAGCTTCGATCAAGACCGAGGCTGTTGGGGAGGAAACTATGCTGAAAAAATGTCGAGAGTCCAACGTGTTTAAGACAACCGCAGGAGTACAATTCACTTCAGAATTTTTAGCAATGCTGTGCGAAAACGATACTGCCATGTACGATCCGAATCCATTTGGAGAAGTGCTGCAGTCGCTTGAACCAACAGGTTCTCAATGCATCTTTCCTGGAGATAAGATGGTCGTAAAACTGTTTAAGCAATAAATAAATAAAAAACAAACTAAACACTTTTTGCGTATGTTACTAGGGGATCTTTTCTAAGCGAAACATACGACGCGACCAAACTGTCCATCATTTTCTGAAACATGTATTTTTTTATTATACATTCATTTATATAATATAATATAATATATATATACACATATATATATATATATATATATATATATATATATATATATATATATATATATACACATATATATATATATATATATATATATATATATATATATATATATATATATATATATATATATATATATATATATATATAAATATATATATATAATATATATAATATATATAAATATATAAAACTAAAAAAAAATAGGGAAAAAAGTACACTTTATATACATAAATAGATTGACGGAACTGGACTAACCCTTATAACATTTATTGCTCTTCGGGTTTTATCAGACTCTCTTTTTTTCTCTCCATTTATTTTACATGTGTCACATCGTTTTTCGCAAAGTCCACAAACATTCTGTGGCATTGTCCGTTTCTTTGAACAGATTGGCTAGGCTATCTACCCGTCCAAATACTACATCAAGAATGAAATTAGCCGTTTCTCTCCCGTGTATATGCTGATAAAATATGGCATCACCGAGAATCGTTCCCGAACGCGAAAACAGCTCTATCAGTTCTAGGTAATAACTCAAGAAAGATTGAAGTGTCATTTGAGAGTCCTTTGATTTATCTATGGCCATTATCCGTTTGGTTTGTAATTTACACTGTAATGGAAACTTGTGGTTCAGCGACCGTCCACCGTTTTTGATGAACTGTGCGGCGGCAGCACCGATTTCAAGATGATGATTTGCTAACCAGTCGCCAGTGCTAGTGATCTCGGTGGGAAAGTAATCTGATTCTCTTCTATGCTGGTTGAATGCCAGTGATTTCAAATGGTTGATGTTACGTTTGATAATGCAGCTGACGACGGGAGGAATGTCGAGCGTCTTTGGTTGAGCCAAAAGCCTCTGATAGTGACCAGCGTCTTCTGAACGAAAAAGGGATACAACGTACCCGCTTCGTCTGCGAGGGATCCCAAATCCTTTTATGGATTCCTTTCTGATCCTTTGTTCTTCTCGAGAAACGACATAAGGTTGACCACCTGGTTTCCAGGCGTGAATCGTTTTTCCTTCTTTAATCATAGACGCTATGGTGCAGACGGGACGCCTCTTTACAGTTACCCTCTCTGTCTCTATTTCATCATCCAAGGGAATGTCCAGGGGAACGTCTGTGCTATTCATGGAGCCCGTCATGGCCACGTAGACATCTGAAGATTTTTTGCTGGTACAGGTCTGAAGACGCATCACGAGGTTGATTGCCTGTCTTATATTGGGGGCCCCAAACACCTCAAAGGTCTCTTGTCCTCTATCTTCGAGTTTTATCAAAGTTACGACGCATGGATAACTGTTACACATTTTATCTTCGTTTACCCCTGGAAATGCGTATGCCATTTTGACCGGATTCATATGGTCAATGAATGGTTGACGTTTTTTGTAGGCGAGTACACCATCCAGGACACAATTATGTTGGTATTCGTACCACCTCTTTGACCATTGCTGTGAACTCGAGGCAAGCGGTAGGGTTTCCTGGGAAGTCGTGGTACATTGCAGAGACGGGGGGGCACTATCGGGTGGAGCAAATTCTGGAGGACAATTTGTGGTTTCATTGATAGGCAAAGGTGTGTGAATGCCATCGTCAAGTAAGAATAACGATTCTTGTTCGTCACCATCTTGTTGTAAGTCTTTATCAGCGTAGTCGTTGTCGTCTTCTTGTTCTTCTTCACTTCCCCCTTGTCCTTCGTTTTTATCGTGTTTTTGTTGTTTTTGCTCTTGTTCGTTCTTATCCGCGTGTTTTTCCTCGTTTTTCTCGAATAGGATGAGGGGTTCAACGGCAGAGACGATAGAAAGTGAAGGAGAAATGTCCAATAGAACGGGTGTCACAAGCGGTGAGGGCCGACGCGGTGACTGTTCTGGAGTACGACTAGCATTTGATACCCTCTCCACAAAGGTAACCGTCGGCACGGATTTCGAAGGCGACTGCGAAGGAGAACCCGACCGAGGCGGTGTTGCCTCGAGGAAATCCGTGACCGGTTGGAGTCCGACCGGTGAATCAGCCTTACACCACAAGGAACCCGGAGTATCAGGAACAAAAATATCTTGGACGCCCTCGGGCGGTATGCCCATAGGTGTTGGTGGGGGAGGTGACCAATCCGTAAACACATCGTCTTGTGTACAATGTTCTATATGCCGAGATTTAGCCATCAGCGGACTTTCCTCTCGTTGATTCATTTCATTGGCTTGACCAGACGGCGTCCTCGGGAGAGGCAACGGAGATCCCGTCAATGGTTCTTTTCCCAGAGATATAGTGTCCTCTTGTGAACCAAGATACTCCGACAAGGTTTGGGCCGTGTCGACAATCGACGGACTCGTCGTCCCCTCGAGACTGTCACTCGGTTGTGCCTCATCATGAGGTATATCTGTAGACCTACCAGGGAAAGGTGTCGACATAGCCAAAGTTTCGTTTTCTCGATCTTTTCTCTTAAACTTGTTCGGTTGCATGGGAGCGAGAGAGTCATATTCACCTTTTCCCCGCTGTCGCTTTTCGCGGGATCTCTTGGCGCACACGGCAACGAGCAGAATAGCTTCGGACAACGACAGGGTCCTTGGATGCCTAGTAGCCGAAGGACATGCTAATGGCATCTGGAATCGTTTGGTCTCTTCCGGGTTCAAGCGAATGCGTTTACGAGCGAGGGCCAATTGATCCACGAGGTTCGGACAGAGTCCCTGAAGGAGGCATTGCAGGCGCGTGGCACAGTCAAGGTCGTAATCGTTGACTGCCAAATGGAACGAGATACACCAACCATCGCCTACCTCTACTGGGTGCCCTCGAACGGGAACAAAGACAACACCACACGATGGTTCTTGGGATGGAGGTCTCACCACCACACCTTTAATTGAAATGGCACTGGATTTATTTTTCGGAACGTATAGGGCCAGCTCGCCCTTCACTGGCCGACCGTCATGAAGGGAATATGGATCGAGTGTTTGGAGTACCCTGGAGCCCGAAAATAACACCTCTTGTGCAAATCGTTCGACCCAAGCCACCGCATCCGACTGAAATTGGAGCTTTCCCATGGATCCCGTTCCATATTCTCCCGGAGCATTGCTCGGCAAGTTTGCGCCAATGGTCGGCAAAGCCACAAAAGCAAAACTTTGCCTGATCATTGCTTTTGAAAACTCCTGGTACGTACACGCTTGTTCCCGACAGAAATGCATCGCGATCTCGTGCCAATTGAAGGCTTTTACAAAAGCCAGGCAAGAGAAAGGCCACGTGGAGCTCATCGTCAAATTCTAATCGCACGGGTTTTCATTACAATGCTAAAATTTACACTTTCTTGAACAACACAACGTAGCTCGTCAGATAGTCAGAGAGGTTAAAGGAAGGATGGAGACTACAATAAACATAACGCCAACTTTGAACAACGGAAAACCCCAAACCCATTGTTTTATTTGTGACTTGGTTCTCGATGAGGACAATCCTTCAGATATATGCACCGACTGCGAATATCCTGCCTGCTTAGAGTGTCTTTCCGTTTGCGACGATTGCCGCTTTTACGTCTGCTTCGAGTGCGAGCAAGAACATGACTGCGTCGAATCCAGCCATACTGAAGATGACTCGACGGGCGAGGATACCGACTAGAAAGCCCGACGGGACGCAGATTTCAAGGAAGTAGTCTGTCATTCAAAAATGGAGCGAGAATCATAAGTCGAGCTTTGAATTTGGTCAATAAAATATTTTATTTAAATCAAGGAAGAAGTAAGCGTTCTTTGGGGACACATGAAAACCCTTTGAATAGCTCGAAGGGAATCCCAGTGACACGGTGTACGCTTGCTGGTGGCAGGGCATCGTGATCAAACTCCAACTGTTTATCTGAAGCGACTAGGACCCCCTTCGTAAAAGGTATCCTACCCTTGTCAATGTTTTCCCACGGATCCATAGAGATGGCCAAAGATCTCAAGTCTTTTGCATTGAGTACCAGATTCGGATGACCATCAACCAACAAGGCCACGAAACCGTTCTCTGGACACAGGCCTGTAATACGTGCGGCAATCATCTCATCCAAGCACGTTTTTCGTAGCTCGCCACCCTTTTGTTTCCACAAGCATCGCGTTCTGTTTGGTCTGTATCGACCTTCGTAGCTTGACTTGAGCCAATCTTCGTCACCCTGTTCCTTCATCTCCACTGTCTTCCATTTGCACCGCCTCGTCATTTCGCGGGCGCGTCTAAGCATCTCGTTGACTTCTTCGGTGTCACGATCGGCTTTCCAAACCGACGAGGGTGGCGACATGTCTTGCCAAAAAAAAGCAAAGAGGGTGCAAAGTAACGATTTCAACCACAACCAAGCCATACGCGTTTCATCATCGTGCCCGCACATGACGGCCATATCCGCAGGTTCGTCCAGTAGGGCTTTGAGGTTGAAGGGTGATGTGGCACACAATGGCGTCAAGACAAACAAGAGCGTCAAAGACCGGTGAGTTGACACCCGGCCCTGAATGACTTCTGTGAGACGCTTAAACCCTAACTCTACGTTGGACGGTACCGTCGTAATACGAGGGCCGACAGTGGCCCACAAATGTTGAACGATCTTTTCCATGGTATTGTTTTCGATGAAATCCCGATGTCGAAGAGGACTCAAAAAGATACCGAGACCCGACAGCATCTCCTCGATTTCCTTGCGCGTTGCATTGGAATCAAATAGCTTCCACCACTGTCCATCATTTTGTAGGCAAAGTCTGAGCCTTCCGGCAACCGTCGAGTCCGAATGCCCGATGCTTTTGGGTCTCGGAGTGTCTGAATCCATTTACTTTCATCGACGATGGCATCGATTGGAGTTTTGTTTTAAATGGATCCTTGGTTCGAGGCCTGTGTTTCTTTAAATAGCGATCGTCGTGCGATCTTTACACGTACGACTCAATGCTTGACTGCGTGGACGGCCCGAATAGAGATACGTTGCCGGGGATGTCAGCGATGTGTCGGACGCGTCCCTGCCACTGATCCTCGTCAGATGGCATCCCTGCGAGCCAGAGGCCGTCTTCTATTTTCACCAAAGGAAATGATCGCACCAAACCCGAAGCCCTGACAATGACAGCTTCATCCCATCGACCATCATCCAGCCTTAGAAAGGCGATGCCTAAGGTAGTGCGGGAACCTTTACACCGGAAACCAAGATGTTGGAAACGACGAAACGTCTCGTTGAATACAGTGTCGATGATCAATCGCTCCCCTATCCAGGCCAGAGCACGCACTGGTGTTGCCTTGGCGAGGACGTCAATACCGATCACTTTGTCGTAAGGGTAGCGATCAAACCGAAACACGACGCGAGACCAGCCGGCGGTTTGCCAAGCGCGAGGAAAGAGAACCAAGACAGTGTCTTTATCTTGTAGTCCCAAACGGGACACATTAGACAAAGGCAGAGGAACTGGTGTCGTACCGGATCCGCTCTGCGCCAGATGGCGAATGTGCGTCACGGTTGTGTATCGGTTTGGGACTGTCAATGGCGAGTATATACACCATATCCCAAAAATACACAACATGATGCCAACGCTGACGCAGGCATTACCCAGCAGGTTTTGTCGTTGATCGTTGTTTGTCCTGCCCGTCGAGGCATCCGTTTCTGTAGGTTCAGTCGTCACGATTGCCATGTGCATCAATTGCTCGGCCAATAACCACAGATAAAACGATCGACCGATTGAGTTAACAAGCAGCGTTCAAAATGTAAAAGACGATGGAGAGGGGGAATAAAAAAGGTAATCACGATCGAAAGCCACGGGTTGATCATCGCGGGAACCTGCGTCGACACCCAAGACAGGCTTTGTACACGGAGACGATGCACTTGAGGTACGTCAAG
Organism: Porites divaricata; assembly: GCA_038088405.1. Taxonomy (NCBI): domain Eukaryota; kingdom Metazoa; phylum Cnidaria; class Anthozoa; order Scleractinia; family Poritidae; genus Porites; species Porites divaricata. Next base: position 29,524,475 of record JBBMOI010000007.1, read on the forward strand.
GCAGAGGACCCGACAGCAGCCAAGATCAATAAGCGACAATTGTAAACACTTGTCGCGTTGGCTATTGCGTTGGTCGTTCCCAATGCGCACGCTACTTCAAACGTGCCAGCGATCAAAGACACGTAATCGTATCGTGGGACGAACGGATCCGTCATCTGCGGTTTGAAGCGGTGATCTCCGATGGAAAGATGTTTGCGAAGTTCCACAAACGTGATGTGGTGGTCGAGGTATTCAAAGAGCAGGAGGAAGCGAAAGATAGTCGCGCCGATGGACTTGACGATTAGCCAGAACTTTGTCGGATTGGGTTCGCTTTTGCACGAGACAAATGCCAATGCTAAGAAGGTTATGTCTGCGACGGTGCAGATCGTGTACGAAATCCAGCGTCCCATTGTGGTTCTTGGCCCAGATAAGCGATTTAGAGCTTGGTAGGAGACCTTTTTTGTACCGATTCTCATGGCCATTTTCTTTCACTCTGAAAATACAAACAAACAGAACCTAATATGAGTTGGCAGAAAACACTTCCCTTTTGGATGTTACAGATCTGCACATATAATATATGGAGTAATTGTCTCTGTTCCTTTTATCATTTTTACGACACCATGGAACTAATGACGCGGGCAACGAAACTCTACGAAACACAACTGGACTCGATCGACGCATTTTCTTTGGCAGTCGCCTGTTTGCTCGTTTCCTTTAGGCGTCTGCACGGGGGACAACTGGGTGTTCAAACGTTGCAGCACTTACTCGTGAGCTGTTTGCAAAGAAAGAAGCACGATTGTGGGCGTAAAGTAACGTTCGAGATGATTTCTCGGAAGCTAGAGGAAATCGACGAGACCTTGCTTGTTCATTATTGGACCAACGCTCCTCGTGTTAACCTCCGGAGCGACAATCGAAAAGATGAGCAATTGTACCTCGATATGTTACATTACATAAATGGGGTATGTTGGGTGGTTCCACCAAACATCCCTAGTCGTCACTCGCACTGCATATCTCCCTGCCTTGATCTTGCGGGCAGTGAGATCAAATGGGAACAGCTGGATGGAAGGAGCAGTGCCATAGCCTCTCGCATCATGAACGACTGTTGGACCCTCGAAGATAAGCAAATCTGTCACGAGGCACACATACTGTTTTCGTATGAAACCATCCTCCGTCCAGGTGTTCAAATAGTGGACGACGAAAAAATGACAACAATCCTCAGTTTGTTGAAAGAGGTGCTGGTGTTCCGAGAGCTTTTGCCCATTCTTCCTCAACTCTCATGGCTCGTTCCACACGGGCCAAAGTGGGGTGGACTCTTGCCAAAGGTTTTGAAGGATACTGTGGACAAGAAAGAGTCTTAGTTGCATCGTTTGGTATTAACATTTTTTGCATGTAAGATAAAGATAAAATAAAAAACATGGACCTGGACAATGATCGCGTGGCAGTACAGTCTCGAAAACGGACTTGGGAATGCTACCGAGATGAGACCGAAGCATTTTCGTCACCGAAGAGGCCGATGTGTAATTTCGGTGTGGCTCCGCGTTCGGGTATTTTGGGCGCGTACCTGCAAGATAGAGAGTACTCCAAGTATGATCATGTGCGCGAATTTGCCTTGAACCACGGTCCTTACGACGTCGATCCCTTCATTCCCGCTGACGAGGAAGAAAACCCCGTCACTCAAGACGTGTGGTTCAATAACTTTGGGCCGCTCGGTCAATCGACGATAATCGGAGATGGAAGATTAGTCTTCAAGTACAGGGGTATCGACGTGCTTCGACGCATTCCTAAGGACGAC
>JBBMOI010000011.1:0-42500 GCA_038088405.1 Porites divaricata
TAACCCTAACCCTAACCCTAACCCTAACCCTAACCCTAACCCTAACCCTAACCCTAACCCTAACCCTAACCCTAACCCTAACCTAACCCTAACCCTAACCCCTAACCCTAACCCTAACCCTAACCCTAACCCTAACCCTAACCCTAACCCTAACCCTAACCCTAACCCTAACCCTAACCCTAACCCTAACCCTAACCCTAACCCTAACCCTAACCCTAACCCTAACCCTAACCCTAACCCTAACCCTAACCCTAACCCTAACCCTAACCCTAACCCTAACCCTAACCCTAACCCTAACCCTAACCCTAACCCTAACCCTAACCTAACCCTAACCCTAACCCTAACCCTAACCCTAACCCTAACCCTAACCCTAACCCTAACCCTAACCCTAACCCTAACCCTAACCCTAACCCTAACCCTAACCCTAACCCTAACCCTAACCCTAACCCTAACCCTAACCCTAACCCTAACCCTAACCCTAACCCTAACCCTAACCCTAACCCTAACCCTAACCCTAACCCTAACCCTAACCCTAACCCTAACCCTAACCCTAACCCTAACCCTAACCCTAACCCTAACCCTAACCCTAACCCTAACCCTAACCCTAACCCTAACCCTAACCCTAACCCTAACCCTAACCCTAACCCTAACCCTAACCCTAACCCTAACCCTAACCCTAACCCTAACCCTAACCCTAACCCTAACCCTAACCCTAACCCTAACCCTAACCCTAACCCTAACCCTAACCCTAACCCTAACCCTAACCCTAACCCTAACCCTAACCCTAACCCTAACCCTAACCCTAACCCTAACCCTAACCCTAACCCTAACCCTAACCCTAACCCTAACCCTAACCCTAACCCTAACCCTAACCCTAACCCTAACCCTAACCCTAACCCTAACCCTAACCCTAACCCTAACCCTAACCCTAACCCTAACCCTAACCCTAACCCTAACCCTAACCCTAACCCTAACCCTAACCCTAACCCTAACCCTAACCCTAACCCTAACCCTAACCCTAACCCTAACCCTAACCCTAACCCTAACCCTAACCCTAACCCTAACCCTAACCCTAACCCTAACCCTAACCCTAACCCTAACCCTAACCCTAACCCTAACCCTAACCCTAACCCTAACCCTAACCCTAACCCTAACCCTAACCCTAACCCTAACCCTAACCCTAACCCTAACCCTAACCCTAACCCTAACCCTAACCCTAACCCTAACCCTAACCCTAACCCTAACCCTAACCCTAACCCTAACCCTAACCCTAACCCTAACCCTAACCCTAACCCTAACCCTAACCCTAACCCTAACCCTAACCCTAACCCTAACCCTAACCCTAACCCTAACCCTAACCCTAACCCTAACCCTAACCCTAACCCTAACCCTAACCCTAACCCTAACCCTAACCCTAACCCTAACCCTAACCCTAACCCTAACCCTAACCCTAACCCTAACCCTAACCCTAACCCTAACCCTAACCCTAACCCTAACCCTAACCCTAACCCTAACCCTAACCCTAACCCTAACCCTAACCCTAACCTAACCCTAACCCTAACCCTAACCCTAACCCTAACCCTAACCCTAACCCTAACCCTAACCCTAACCCTAACCCTAACCCTAACCCTAACCCTAACCCTAACCCTAACCCTAACCCTAACCCTAACCCTAACCCTAACCCTAACCCTAACCCTAACCCTAACCCTAACCCTAACCCTAACCCTAACCCTAACCCTAACCCTAACCCTAACCCTAACCCTAACCCTAACCCTAACCCTAACCCTAACCCTAACCCTAACCCTAACCCTAACCCTAACCCTAACCCTAACCCTAACCCTAACCCTAACCCTAACCCTAACCCTAACCCTAACCCTAACCCTAACCCTAACCCTAACCCTAACCCTAACCCTAACCCTAACCCTAACCCTAACCCTAACCCTAACCCTAACCCTAACCCTAACCCTAACCCTAACCCTAACCCTAACCCTAACCCTAACCCTAACCCTAACCCTAACCCTAACCCTAACCCTAACCCTAACCCTAACCCTAACCCTAACCCTAACCCTAACCCTAACCCTAACCCTAACCCTAACCCTAACCCTAACCCTAACCCTAACCCTAACCCTAACCCTAACCCTAACCCTAACCCTAACCCTAACCCTAACCCTAACCCTAACCCTAACCCTAACCCTAACCCTAACCCTAACCCTAACCCTAACCCTAACCCTAACCCTAACCCTAACCCTAACCCTAACCCTAACCCTAACCCTAACCCTAACCCTAACCCTAACCCTAACCCTAACCCTAACCCTAACCCTAACCCTAACCCTAACCCTAACCCTAACCCTAACCCTAACCCTAACCCTAACCCTAACCCTAACCCTAACCCTAACCCTAACCCTAACCCTAACCCTAACCCTAACCCTAACCCTAACCCTAACCCTAACCCTAACCCTAACCCTAACCCTAACCCTAACCCTAACCCTAACCCTAACCCTAACCCTAACCCTAACCCTAACCCTAACCCTAACCCTAACCCTAACCCTAACCCTAACCCTAACCCTAACCCTAACCCTAACCCTAACCCTAACCCTAACCCTAACCCTAACCCTAACCCTAACCCTAACCCTAACCCTAACCCTAACCCTAACCCTAACCCTAACCCTAACCCTAACCCTAACCCTAACCCTAACCCTAACCCTAACCCTAACCCTAACCCTAACCCTAACCCTAACCCTAACCCTAACCCTAACCCTAACCCTAACCCTAACCCTAACCCTAACCCTAACCCTAACCCTAACCCTAACCCTAACCCTAACCCTAACCCTAACCCTAACCCTAACCCTAACCCTAACCCTAACCCTAACCCTAACCCTAACCCTAACCCTAACCCTAACCCTAACCCTAACCCTAACCCTAACCCTAACCCTAACCCTAACCCTAACCCTAACCCTAACCCTAACCCTAACCCTAACCCTAACCCTAACCCTAACCCTAACCCTAACCCTAACCCTAACCCTAACCCTAACCCTAACCCTAACCCTAACCCTAACCCTAACCCTAACCCTAACCCTAACCCTAACCCTAACCCTAACCCTAACCCTAACCCTAACCCTAACCCTAACCCTAACCCTAACCCTAACCCTAACCCTAACCCTAACCCTAACCCTAACCCTAACCCTAACCCTAACCCTAACCCTAACCCTAACCCTAACCCTAACCCTAACCCTAACCCTAACCCTAACCCTAACCCTAACCCTAACCCTAACCCTAACCCTAACCCTAACCCTAACCCTAACCCTAACCCTAACCCTAACCCTAACCCTAACCCTAACCCTAACCCTAACCCTAACCCTAACCCTAACCCTAACCCTAACCCTAACCCTAACCCTAACCCTAACCCTAACCCTAACCCTAACCCTAACCCTAACCCTAACCCTAACCCTAACCCTAACCCTAACCCTAACCCTAACCCTAACCCTAACCCTAACCCTAACCCTAACCCTAACCCTAACCCTAACCCTAACCCTAACCCTAACCCTAACCCTAACCCTAACCCTAACCCTAACCCTAACCCTAACCCTAACCCTAACCCTAACCCTAACCCTAACCCTAACCCTAACCCTAACCCTAACCCTAACCCTAACCCTAACCCTAACCCTAACCCTAACCCTAACCCTAACCCTAACCCTAACCCTAACCCTAACCCTAACCCTAACCCTAACCCTAACCCTAACCCTAACCCTAACCCTAACCCTAACCCTAACCCTAACCCTAACCCTAACCCTAACCCTAACCCTAACCCTAACCCTAACCCTAACCCTAACCCTAACCCTAACCCTAACCCTAACCCTAACCCTAACCCTAACCCTAACCCTAACCCTAACCCTAACCCTAACCCTAACCCTAACCCTAACCCTAACCCTAACCCTAACCCTAACCCTAACCCTAACCCTAACCCTAACCCTAACCCTAACCCTAACCCTAACCCTAACCCTAACCCTAACCCTAACCCTAACCCTAACCCTAACCCTAACCCTAACCCTAACCCTAACCCTAACCCTAACCCTAACCCTAACCCTAACCCTAACCCTAACCCTAACCCTAACCCTAACCCTAACCCTAACCCTAACCCTAACCCTAACCCTAACCCTAACCCTAACCCTAACCCTAACCCTAACCCTAACCCTAACCCTAACCCTAACCCTAACCCTAACCCTAACCCTAACCCTAACCCTAACCCTAACCCTAACCCTAACCCTAACCCTAACCCTAACCCTAACCCTAACCCTAACCCTAACCCTAACCCTAACCCTAACCCTAACCCTAACCCTAACCCTAACCCTAACCCTAACCCTAACCCTAACCCTAACCCTAACCCTAACCCTAACCCTAACCCTAACCCTAACCCTAACCCTAACCCTAACCCTAACCCTAACCCTAACCCTAACCCTAACCCTAACCCTAACCCTAACCCTAACCCTAACCCTAACCCTAACCCTAACCCTAACCCTAACCCTAACCCTAACCCTAACCCTAACCCTAACCCTAACCCTAACCCTAACCCTAACCCTAACCCTAACCCTAACCCTAACCCTAACCCTAACCCTAACCCTAACCCTAACCCTAACCCTAACCCTAACCCTAACCCTAACCCTAACCCTAACCCTAACCCTAACCCTAACCCTAACCCTAACCCTAACCCTAACCCTAACCCTAACCCTAACCCTAACCCTAACCCTAACCCTAACCCTAACCCTAACCCTAACCCTAACCCTAACCCTAACCCTAACCCTAACCCTAACCCTAACCCTAACCCTAACCCTAACCCTAACCCTAACCCTAACCCTAACCCTAACCCTAACCCTAACCCTAACCCTAACCCTAACCCTAACCCTAACCCTAACCCTAACCCTAACCCTAACCCTAACCCTAACCCTAACCCTAACCCTAACCCTAACCCTAACCCTAACCCTAACCCTAACCCTAACCCTAACCCTAACCCTAACCCTAACCCTAACCCTAACCCTAACCCTAACCCTAACCCTAACCCTAACCCTAACCCTAACCCTAACCCTAACCCTAACCCTAACCCTAACCCTAACCCTAACCCTAACCCTAACCCTAACCCTAACCCTAACCCTAACCCTAACCCTAACCCTAACCCTAACCCTAACCCTAACCCTAACCCTAACCCTAACCCTAACCCTAACCCTAACCCTAACCCTAACCCTAACCCTAACCCTAACCCTAACCCTAACCCTAACCCTAACCCTAACCCTAACCCTAACCCTAACCCTAACCCTAACCCTAACCCTAACCCTAACCCTAACCCTAACCCTAACCCTAACCCTAACCCTAACCCTAACCCTAACCCTAACCCTAACCCTAACCCTAACCCTAACCCTAACCCTAACCCTAACCCTAACCCTAACCCTAACCCTAACCCTAACCCTAACCCTAACCCTAACCCTAACCCTAACCCTAACCCTAACCCTAACCCTAACCCTAACCCTAACCCTAACCCTAACCCTAACCCTAACCCTAACCCTAACCCTAACCCTAACCCTAACCCTAACCCTAACCCTAACCCTAACCCTAACCCTAACCCTAACCCTAACCCTAACCCTAACCCTAACCCTAACCCTAACCCTAACCCTAACCCTAACCCTAACCCTAACCCTAACCCTAACCCTAACCCTAACCCTAACCCTAACCCTAACCCTAACCCTAACCCTAACCCTAACCCTAACCCTAACCCTAACCCTAACCCTAACCCTAACCCTAACCCTAACCCTAACCCTAACCCTAACCCTAACCCTAACCCTAACCCTAACCCTAACCCTAACCCTAACCCTAACCCTAACCCTAACCCTAACCCTAACCCTAACCCTAACCCTAACCCTAACCCTAACCCTAACCCTAACCCTAACCCTAACCCTAACCCTAACCCTAACCCTAACCCTAACCCTAACCCTAACCCTAACCCTAACCCTAACCCTAACCCTAACCCTAACCCTAACCCTAACCCTAACCCTAACCCTAACCCTAACCCTAACCCTAACCCTAACCCTAACCCTAACCCTAACCCTAACCCTAACCCTAACCCTAACCCTAACCCTAACCCTAACCCTAACCCTAACCCTAACCCTAACCCTAACCCTAACCCTAACCCTAACCCTAACCCTAACCCTAACCCTAACCCTAACCCTAACCCTAACCCTAACCCTAACCCTAACCCTAACCCTAACCCTAACCCTAACCCTAACCCTAACCCTAACCCTAACCCTAACCCTAACCCTAACCCTAACCCTAACCCTAACCCTAACCCTAACCCTAACCCTAACCCTAACCCTAACCCTAACCCTAACCCTAACCCTAACCCTAACCCTAACCCTAACCCTAACCCTAACCCTAACCCTAACCCTAACCCTAACCCTAACCCTAACCCTAACCCTAACCCTAACCCTAACCCTAACCCTAACCCTAACCCTAACCCTAACCCTAACCCTAACCCTAACCCTAACCCTAACCCTAACCCTAACCCTAACCCTAACCCTAACCCTAACCCTAACCCTAACCCTAACCCTAACCCTAACCCTAACCCTAACCCTAACCCTAACCCTAACCCTAACCCTAACCCTAACCCTAACCCTAACCCTAACCCTAACCCTAACCCTAACCCTAACCCTAACCCTAACCCTAACCCTAACCCTAACCCTAACCCTAACCCTAACCCTAACCCTAACCCTAACCCTAACCCTAACCCTAACCCTAACCCTAACCCTAACCCTAACCCTAACCCTAACCCTAACCCTAACCCTAACCCTAACCCTAACCCTAACCCTAACCCTAACCCTAACCCTAACCCTAACCCTAACCCTAACCCTAACCCTAACCCTAACCCTAACCCTAACCCTAACCCTAACCCTAACCCTAACCCTAACCCTAACCCTAACCCTAACCCTAACCCTAACCCTAACCCTAACCCTAACCCTAACCCTAACCCTAACCCTAACCCTAACCCTAACCCTAACCCTAACCCTAACCCTAACCCTAACCCTAACCCTAACCCTAACCCTAACCCTAACCCTAACCCTAACCCTAACCCTAACCCTAACCCTAACCCTAACCCTAACCCTAACCCTAACCCTAACCCTAACCCTAACCCTAACCCTAACCCTAACCCTAACCCTAACCCTAACCCTAACCCTAACCCTAACCCTAACCCTAACCCTAACCCTAACCCTAACCCTAACCCTAACCCTAACCCTAACCCTAACCCTAACCCTAACCCTAACCCTAACCCTAACCCTAACCCTAACCCTAACCCTAACCCTAACCCTAACCCTAACCCTAACCCTAACCCTAACCCTAACCCTAACCCTAACCCTAACCCTAACCCTAACCCTAACCCTAACCCTAACCCTAACCCTAACCCTAACCCTAACCCTAACCCTAACCCTAACCCTAACCCTAACCCTAACCCTAACCCTAACCCTAACCCTAACCCTAACCCTAACCCTAACCCTAACCCTAACCCTAACCCTAACCCTAACCCTAACCCTAACCCTAACCCTAACCCTAACCCTAACCCTAACCCTAACCCTAACCCTAACCCTAACCCTAACCCTAACCCTAACCCTAACCCTAACCCTAACCCTAACCCTAACCCTAACCCTAACCCTAACCCTAACCCTAACCCTAACCCTAACCCTAACCCTAACCCTAACCCTAACCCTAACCCTAACCCTAACCCTAACCCTAACCCTAACCCTAACCCTAACCCTAACCCTAACCCTAACCCTAACCCTAACCCTAACCCTAACCCTAACCCTAACCCTAACCCTAACCCTAACCCTAACCCTAACCCTAACCCTAACCCTAACCCTAACCCTAACCCTAACCCTAACCCTAACCCTAACCCTAACCCTAACCCTAACCCTAACCCTAACCCTAACCCTAACCCTAACCCTAACCCTAACCCTAACCCTAACCCTAACCCTAACCCTAACCCTAACCCTAACCCTAACCCTAACCCTAACCCTAACCCTAACCCTAACCCTAACCCTAACCCTAACCCTAACCCTAACCCTAACCCTAACCCTAACCCTAACCCTAACCCTAACCCTAACCCTAACCCTAACCCTAACCCTAACCCTAACCCTAACCCTAACCCTAACCCTAACCCTAACCCTAACCCTAACCCTAACCCTAACCCTAACCCTAACCCTAACCCTAACCCTAACCCTAACCCTAACCCTAACCCTAACCCTAACCCTAACCCTAACCCTAACCCTAACCCTAACCCTAACCCTAACCCTAACCCTAACCCTAACCCTAACCCTAACCCTAACCCTAACCCTAACCCTAACCCTAACCCTAACCCTAACCCTAACCCTAACCCTAACCCTAACCCTAACCCTAACCCTAACCCTAACCCTAACCCTAACCCTAACCCTAACCCTAACCCTAACCCTAACCCTAACCCTAACCCTAACCCTAACCCTAACCCTAACCCTAACCCTAACCCTAACCCTAACCCTAACCCTAACCCTAACCCTAACCCTAACCCTAACCCTAACCCTAACCCTAACCCTAACCCTAACCCTAACCCTAACCCTAACCCTAACCCTAACCCTAACCCTAACCCTAACCCTAACCCTAACCCTAACCCTAACCCTAACCCTAACCCTAACCCTAACCCTAACCCTAACCCTAACCCTAACCCTAACCCTAACCCTAACCCTAACCCTAACCCTAACCCTAACCCTAACCCTAACCCTAACCCTAACCCTAACCCTAACCCTAACCCTAACCCTAACCCTAACCCTAACCCTAACCCTAACCCTAACCCTAACCCTAACCCTAACCCTAACCCTAACCCTAACCCTAACCCTAACCCTAACCCTAACCCTAACCCTAACCCTAACCCTAACCCTAACCCTAACCCTAACCCTAACCCTAACCCTAACCCTAACCCTAACCCTAACCCTAACCCTAACCCTAACCCTAACCCTAACCCTAACCCTAACCCTAACCCTAACCCTAACCCTAACCCTAACCCTAACCCTAACCCTAACCCTAACCCTAACCCTAACCCTAACCCTAACCCTAACCCTAACCCTAACCCTAACCCTAACCCTAACCCTAACCCTAACCCTAACCCTAACCCTAACCCTAACCCTAACCCTAACCCTAACCCTAACCCTAACCCTAACCCTAACCCTAACCCTAACCCTAACCCTAACCCTAACCCTAACCCTAACCCTAACCCTAACCCTAACCCTAACCCTAACCCTAACCCTAACCCTAACCCTAACCCTAACCCTAACCCTAACCCTAACCCTAACCCTAACCCTAACCCTAACCCTAACCCTAACCCTAACCCTAACCCTAACCCTAACCCTAACCCTAACCCTAACCCTAACCCTAACCCTAACCCTAACCCTAACCCTAACCCTAACCCTAACCCTAACCCTAACCCTAACCCTAACCCTAACCCTAACCCTAACCCTAACCCTAACCCTAACCCTAACCCTAACCCTAACCCTAACCCTAACCCTAACCCTAACCCTAACCCTAACCCTAACCCTAACCCTAACCCTAACCCTAACCCTAACCCTAACCCTAACCCTAACCCTAACCCTAACCCTAACCCTAACCCTAACCCTAACCCTAACCCTAACCCTAACCCTAACCCTAACCCTAACCCTAACCCTAACCCTAACCCTAACCCTAACCCTAACCCTAACCCTAACCCTAACCCTAACCCTAACCCTAACCCTAACCCTAACCCTAACCCTAACCCTAACCCTAACCCTAACCCTAACCCTAACCCTAACCCTAACCCTAACCCTAACCCTAACCCTAACCCTAACCCTAACCCTAACCCTAACCCTAACCCTAACCCTAACCCTAACCCTAACCCTAACCCTAACCCTAACCCTAACCCTAACCCTAACCCTAACCCTAACCCTAACCCTAACCCTAACCCTAACCCTAACCCTAACCCTAACCCTAACCCTAACCCTAACCCTAACCCTAACCCTAACCCTAACCCTAACCCTAACCCTAACCCTAACCCTAACCCTAACCCTAACCCTAACCCTAACCCTAACCCTAACCCTAACCCTAACCCTAACCCTAACCCTAACCCTAACCCTAACCCTAACCCTAACCCTAACCCTAACCCTAACCCTAACCCTAACCCTAACCCTAACCCTAACCCTAACCCTAACCCTAACCCTAACCCTAACCCTAACCCTAACCCTAACCCTAACCCTAACCCTAACCCTAACCCTAACCCTAACCCTAACCCTAACCCTAACCCTAACCCTAACCCTAACCCTAACCCTAACCCTAACCCTAACCCTAACCCTAACCCTAACCCTAACCCTAACCCTAACCCTAACCCTAACCCTAACCCTAACCCTAACCCTAACCCTAACCCTAACCCTAACCCTAACCCTAACCCTAACCCTAACCCTAACCCTAACCCTAACCCTAACCCTAACCCTAACCCTAACCCTAACCCTAACCCTAACCCTAACCCTAACCCTAACCCTAACCCTAACCCTAACCCTAACCCTAACCCTAACCCTAACCCTAACCCTAACCCTAACCCTAACCCTAACCCTAACCCTAACCCTAACCCTAACCCTAACCCTAACCCTAACCCTAACCCTAACCCTAACCCTAACCCTAACCCTAACCCTAACCCTAACCCTAACCCTAACCCTAACCCTAACCCTAACCCTAACCCTAACCCTAACCCTAACCCTAACCCTAACCCTAACCCTAACCCTAACCCTAACCCTAACCCTAACCCTAACCCTAACCCTAACCCTAACCCTAACCCTAACCCTAACCCTAACCCTAACCCTAACCCTAACCCTAACCCTAACCCTAACCCTAACCCTAACCCTAACCCTAACCCTAACCCTAACCCTAACCCTAACCCTAACCCTAACCCTAACCCTAACCCTAACCCTAACCCTAACCCTAACCCTAACCCTAACCCTAACCCTAACCCTAACCCTAACCCTAACCCTAACCCTAACCCTAACCCTAACCCTAACCCTAACCCTAACCCTAACCCTAACCCTAACCCTAACCCTAACCCTAACCCTAACCCTAACCCTAACCCTAACCCTAACCCTAACCCTAACCCTAACCCTAACCCTAACCCTAACCCTAACCCTAACCCTAACCCTAACCCTAACCCTAACCCTAACCCTAACCCTAACCCTAACCCTAACCCTAACCCTAACCCTAACCCTAACCCTAACCCTAACCCTAACCCTAACCCTAACCCTAACCCTAACCCTAACCCTAACCCTAACCCTAACCCTAACCCTAACCCTAACCCTAACCCTAACCCTAACCCTAACCCTAACCCTAACCCTAACCCTAACCCTAACCCTAACCCTAACCCTAACCCTAACCCTAACCCTAACCCTAACCCTAACCCTAACCCTAACCCTAACCCTAACCCTAACCCTAACCCTAACCCTAACCCTAACCCTAACCCTAACCCTAACCCTAACCCTAACCCTAACCCTAACCCTAACCCTAACCCTAACCCTAACCCTAACCCTAACCCTAACCCTAACCCTAACCCTAACCCTAACCCTAACCCTAACCCTAACCCTAACCCTAACCCTAACCCTAACCCTAACCCTAACCCTAACCCTAACCCTAACCCTAACCCTAACCCTAACCCTAACCCTAACCCTAACCCTAACCCTAACCCTAACCCTAACCCTAACCCTAACCCTAACCCTAACCCTAACCCTAACCCTAACCCTAACCCTAACCCTAACCCTAACCCTAACCCTAACCCTAACCCTAACCCTAACCCTAACCCTAACCCTAACCCTAACCCTAACCCTAACCCTAACCCTAACCCTAACCCTAACCCTAACCCTAACCCTAACCCTAACCCTAACCCTAACCCTAACCCTAACCCTAACCCTAACCCTAACCCTAACCCTAACCCTAACCCTAACCCTAACCCTAACCCTAACCCTAACCCTAACCCTAACCCTAACCCTAACCCTAACCCTAACCCTAACCCTAACCCTAACCCTAACCCTAACCCTAACCCTAACCCTAACCCTAACCCTAACCCTAACCCTAACCCTAACCCTAACCCTAACCCTAACCCTAACCCTAACCCTAACCCTAACCCTAACCCTAACCCTAACCCTAACCCTAACCCTAACCCTAACCCTAACCCTAACCCTAACCCTAACCCTAACCCTAACCCTAACCCTAACCCTAACCCTAACCCTAACCCTAACCCTAACCCTAACCCTAACCCTAACCCTAACCCTAACCCTAACCCTAACCCTAACCCTAACCCTAACCCTAACCCTAACCCTAACCCTAACCCTAACCCTAACCCTAACCCTAACCCTAACCCTAACCCTAACCCTAACCCTAACCCTAACCCTAACCCTAACCCTAACCCTAACCCTAACCCTAACCCTAACCCTAACCCTAACCCTAACCCTAACCCTAACCCTAACCCTAACCCTAACCCTAACCCTAACCCTAACCCTAACCCTAACCCTAACCCTAACCCTAACCCTAACCCTAACCCTAACCCTAACCCTAACCCTAACCCTAACCCTAACCCTAACCCTAACCCTAACCCTAACCCTAACCCTAACCCTAACCCTAACCCTAACCCTAACCCTAACCCTAACCCTAACCCTAACCCTAACCCTAACCCTAACCCTAACCCTAACCCTAACCCTAACCCTAACCCTAACCCTAACCCTAACCCTAACCCTAACCCTAACCCTAACCCTAACCCTAACCCTAACCCTAACCCTAACCCTAACCCTAACCCTAACCCTAACCCTAACCCTAACCCTAACCCTAACCCTAACCCTAACCCTAACCCTAACCCTAACCCTAACCCTAACCCTAACCCTAACCCTAACCCTAACCCTAACCCTAACCCTAACCCTAACCCTAACCCTAACCCTAACCCTAACCCTAACCCTAACCCTAACCCTAACCCTAACCCTAACCCTAACCCTAACCCTAACCCTAACCCTAACCCTAACCCTAACCCTAACCCTAACCCTAACCCTAACCCTAACCCTAACCCTAACCCTAACCCTAACCCTAACCCTAACCCTAACCCTAACCCTAACCCTAACCCTAACCCTAACCCTAACCCTAACCCTAACCCTAACCCTAACCCTAACCCTAACCCTAACCCTAACCCTAACCCTAACCCTAACCCTAACCCTAACCCTAACCCTAACCCTAACCCTAACCCTAACCCTAACCCTAACCCTAACCCTAACCCTAACCCTAACCCTAACCCTAACCCTAACCCTAACCCTAACCCTAACCCTAACCCTAACCCTAACCCTAACCCTAACCCTAACCCTAACCCTAACCCTAACCCTAACCCTAACCCTAACCCTAACCCTAACCCTAACCCTAACCCTAACCCTAACCCTAACCCTAACCCTAACCCTAACCCTAACCCTAACCCTAACCCTAACCCTAACCCTAACCCTAACCCTAACCCTAACCCTAACCCTAACCCTAACCCTAACCCTAACCCTAACCCTAACCCTAACCCTAACCCTAACCCTAACCCTAACCCTAACCCTAACCCTAACCCTAACCCTAACCCTAACCCTAACCCTAACCCTAACCCTAACCCTAACCCTAACCCTAACCCTAACCCTAACCCTAACCCTAACCCTAACCCTAACCCTAACCCTAACCCTAACCCTAACCCTAACCCTAACCCTAACCCTAACCCTAACCCTAACCCTAACCCTAACCCTAACCCTAACCCTAACCCTAACCCTAACCCTAACCCTAACCCTAACCCTAACCCTAACCCTAACCCTAACCCTAACCCTAACCCTAACCCTAACCCTAACCCTAACCCTAACCCTAACCCTAACCCTAACCCTAACCCTAACCCTAACCCTAACCCTAACCCTAACCCTAACCCTAACCCTAACCCTAACCCTAACCCTAACCCTAACCCTAACCCTAACCCTAACCCTAACCCTAACCCTAACCCTAACCCTAACCCTAACCCTAACCCTAACCCTAACCCTAACCCTAACCCTAACCCTAACCCTAACCCTAACCCTAACCCTAACCCTAACCCTAACCCTAACCCTAACCCTAACCCTAACCCTAACCCTAACCCTAACCCTAACCCTAACCCTAACCCTAACCCTAACCCTAACCCTAACCCTAACCCTAACCCTAACCCTAACCCTAACCCTAACCCTAACCCTAACCCTAACCCTAACCCTAACCCTAACCCTAACCCTAACCCTAACCCTAACCCTAACCCTAACCCTAACCCTAACCCTAACCCTAACCCTAACCCTAACCCTAACCCTAACCCTAACCCTAACCCTAACCCTAACCCTAACCCTAACCCTAACCCTAACCCTAACCCTAACCCTAACCCTAACCCTAACCCTAACCCTAACCCTAACCCTAACCCTAACCCTAACCCTAACCCTAACCCTAACCCTAACCCTAACCCTAACCCTAACCCTAACCCTAACCCTAACCCTAACCCTAACCTAACCCTAACCCTAACCCTAACCCTAACCCTAACCCTAACCCTAAAAAGACTTACTAAATAACCCTAAAAAGACTTACTAAATAACCCCAAAAAGACTTACTAAATAACCCCAAAAAGACTTACTAAATAACCCCAAAAAGACTTACTAAATAACCCCAAAAAGACTTACTAAATAACCCCAAAAAGACTTACTAAATAACCCCAAAAAGACTTACTAAATAACCCCAAAAAGACTTACTAAATAACCCCAAAAAGACTTACTAAATAACCCCAAAAAGACTTACTAAATAACCCCAAAAAGACTTACTAAATAACCCCAAAAAGACTTACTAAATAACCCCAAAAAGACTTACTAAATAACCCCAAAAAGACTTACTAAATAACCCCAAAAAGACTTACTAAATAACCCCAAAAAGACTTACTAAATAACCCCAAAAAGACTTACTAAATAACCCCAAAAAGACTTACTAAATAACCCCAAAAAGACTTACTAAATAACCCCAAAAAGACTTACTAAATAACCCCAAAAAGACTTACTAAATAACCCCAAAAAGACTTACTAAATAACCCCAAAAAGACTTACTAAATAACCCCAAAAAGACTTACTAAATAACCCCAAAAAGACTTACTAAATAACCCCAAAAAGACTTACTAAATAACCCCAAAAAGACTTACTAAATAACCCCAAAAAGACTTACTAAATAACCCCAAAAAGACTTAAGGCTGGTATTCGTTTGCTTAATGTACGTGGAAGGCTGCTTAAGGGGATTCTAATAGGTTAAGAAAGTAAAAAATTGTTCTACTCACAGTTGGTCCCGAATGATCAATCGAGTGAAGAAGTGCTTCGTGTCCATCCATTGACGTCATTGTAAGAGTTATTTATTTTAAACTTTTTAAAATTATCTTAAACCCTTTACTCTTTTTCATCTCAACCCTAAAACCCTACTTTAGATATTGATCTACAGCAGAGTTAGGGTTAAGGTTAGGGTTTGTTGGCTTGTTTTTAAAGTAAGTAATGAACCAGGATCGAAAGCTGCAATTTTCCAGAAGACCAACTCTAGCTCCCAAAATCGCGAAACATAAAAGTTTCTCCTACAATTTGACCATAAAGAATGTAAGAAAAGAAGATTTTGGACCCAGAATCAGAGGTCAATAGATAGATAGATAACCACAAGACTATAAAATCGTTAAACAGTTCTTACAATTTGGCCATACAACATATTGAATGGCAAAATAGAGACCTTGACAAACGTGATTTCTTCATGCAAACATAACACAGCCGCGCATCATCCTGTGGACCTCTTTGACCATACACCAACAGAAGTTCAATTTTACATTTTGACTTAAACTTCTTGTATTTTTCGTATGGAATATATTCCAATATTAATCCAAACCACAATTAAAACCTTTAAAGCTCTCGAAGGCCTTTCAACCATAAAGAACGCCATAGGAGAATAAAAATTTGGACTGAAAATCATAGGTAGAGAGAGAGAGAGAGAGAGAGAGAGAGAATGTTTTGGTTTTGAATAAGAAGCATCAGCTAATCTTGACCACACACCAACATTTGTTCAATTTTAAATTTTGGGTTAAACTTCTATTATTTTTCCTATAGAATAAAGTCCTATATTGCTCCAAACCACATTGAAACCTTTAAAGCTCCAGAAGGCCTTTCACCATAAAGAATGCCAGAGGAGAATACAAATTTGGACCTAAAATCATACATAGGGAGAGAGAGAGAGAGAAAAGAAGGAACTTTCGTTTTGAATAAAAACCATTAGCTAACCTTCACCATAAACGAACAGTAGTTGAATTTTAAATTTGGACTTAAACTTCTAATATTTTTCCTATAGAATAAAGTCCAATGTTGCTCCAAACCACAATTGAAACCTTTAAAGCTCCGGAAGGCTTTGCCGCAACTCCAAAAAATCGGCAAACATAAATCTCTAGTACAATTTGACCACAAAGAATGCCACAAAAAAATAAAAAATAGGACCCAAAATCATAGATAGATAGATAGAAGTCTAAGATAAAAACTAGTCAAGTGATTGACGCCCACAAGTGATTTAGTGGAATTTTCACAAGTGTTAAACAAAGCTGCACTTCATTTTCGTGTAGTCTTTGACCATTTACAGACACCTGTTCAATTTCAAAACGTACAGTAATTATTGCTATGGCATATAGTATGGTATAGTATTCTTATAGAATTATTGTTATGGTATATACATAGTATAGTCTTTTTCCAACATTGCTCCTAACCACAACTGAAACCTTCAATGCTCCAGAAGCCCTTGCCACAACTTCAAAAAAAATCGTCAAATAAATTTTTTCGTACAATTTGATCATAAACAATGCCTGAAAAAAATTAAAATTTGGACCCCCAATCAGAGATAGATAAACAAAGCCAGAAGAGAATAAAAATATGGACCAAGACCTTAACGAAAGGAATTGTTTCCTTTGAATACAAAGCATCGCTTGACACTTTTGAAAAAAATCCATCACGTAGTAAAAGTATGGACCTCCACAACTGCTCTTGTGGCATTTTCAGTACTCTCCAACAAAGCGCAACCGCACATCACTTTCTGGTCGTCTTTGACCATAAACAAAGAGAAGTCAAATTTTAAATATTGCCTCAACGTCAGAGGATTAGTGATGTGAAATTAAGTCCAATTTAGCCACAAGGAAAGCCCAAACCTACATCGTTTCAGAAGGCCTTATGACATGTCAAAAAAATAACTAGGAAAATTAGAAACCCTTGAATCGTTTTTAGACTCAACCCTAAAACCCTACGTTAGACTTTGCTGTATCTATCGCAGAGTTAGGGTTAAGGTTAGGGTCTATAGGCTTATGTTAAGGGCTTTCGAAAGTTAGAGATTTTAGAAGCTATTTTCGATGAAAAATTTCCGGAAAGGTGAACAAATATCGAATTCGAAGAAGGTTTCTATTTGATTGAGTGAGGAATTTACAACCGATTCGAATTTATCGGAAATGGCGTGAAGAGCTCAAAGATGTTTGTGGAAAAGTCGAGATGACAAAGACGTCGAATTTCGAGGAATCGGCGTGAAGGGTTTGAAGACAATGCGAAAAAGTCGACATTAGATTCTTGGTTATCGTCAGTAACTACGAATATATGAGTAGGCTACAAGGGCAGGTAGGTCGAAGATAAGAGATGATTCGATGATTCGGAAGGTCGAGAATTCAGTAACGCTTTTTCGATGAAATTTCTAGGAAGGCGAACAAAAATCGAGTTCGAAGAAGTTTTGTATTTGATCGAGTGAGGCATTTACAACCGTTTCGAATTTATCGGAAATGGCGTGATGAGCTCGAAAATGATTGTCGAAAAGTAGAGATGCTTTAAACAATGAACACGGACGTAAAGCGAGTTTGAACAAGTTCGCAGGAGATCGAATAAGTTGCTAAAAATTGGCCCTTTTCGGGGAACGAGATCCGGCAAAAACTAGCGAAACACTGTCGAATTTATTTACATAACCATACGTAAAATTCTAATAGTTCATGTAAATGCCGATTGTAATAGAGCCTGAGAACTCAATAAACTAAAAAAGCAATAAATTTTTGTACTTACACTCTGCTTCCATTGATTATCCGCTGCAAATTTTTCCGTATCGATCCATTGATGACCTTTCGTTTTTTGTTTTGCTCCTTTCTCTGTATCCTTCTAATGACCCGAAACCCTGAAATCGCATTTTATACATAACCCGCCCCTTGACTTGGGCAAGTCTATACAAGGGTTAGGATTAAGGTTTACTGAAGGGTACTAAAGACTAAACCAATAGTGTAATAAAGTAACAAATAATTTCACTTACAGTCTGCCCCCAATGACTATTGGACTCAAATTTGCTCTGTGTCCATCCACCGATGTTGTTGTACGACTTGGTTTCGTTGTAAACTCTTATTTATTGTAAACTATGCAAGAAAGACTATAACTTAAACCCTTAAGTCATATTTTCATCTCCACCCTACAACCCTACTTTAGACTTTGATCTACAGTAGAGTTGAGGTTAAGGTTAGGGTGATTTAGGAAACAATCAAATAGCCCAACAAAGCAAAAAATATTTGTACTTACAGTCTTCCCCCATTGATTATTCGAATGGAGATTGGCGTCCTTCCATTGACGCGCTTCCCTTGATTTTTTAAACTGAGCGTAACCTGAAAGTCATACTTTAAACTCAACCCTAGAACCCTACTTTGGACTTTCATCTACAGTAGAGTTAGGGTTAAGGTAAGGGTTTGTACAGTTATGTTAAGACTAAGTATCAAACCACAATCGAAACAAAAACCTCCAGAACTCAAAAATAGAACCTAGGAAAGTAACTTTGCGCTTGTCAAATCCCGGATATGTATATCTCGAGTTGATTAGGTTGAAACAGAGATTCTCTCACAGCTAAATTTTGCCAAGGGTACAATTACGGTGTTAACCAAATCAAAAACTTCCTTTCTTTCTTTCGTACAAAAAAGGAAAAAATCCCATCCATTGAAGAAAAAGGCCCCAAATTAGCATAAATAATTGAAAACACACGCAAAAGGAAATAAAAATGAACTGAAGAAAAACAAAATTCGTGGTCGGAAAAAAAGCACACATTAAATGCAACAAAAACAAAAACGAGACGACTCTTTTGGCAAAAAAGAAGTTGTTCAGACGAAATATATTTAGGTTCAAAAAACACCCGAACCAGTTAGCATCAGAGCATGCCCTCTATCTATTAAAAGTTTTAGATTTGTCTGACCTCAGTAGAAGGTGTTGAAAAAGGTCACGTAACCTATGCAAAAATATTCTCCGACTAGTTTGGCCTTGCTTGTTGTTTTCAATGCGGCGAATAAGGAATAAGCCTTGAAAAGGGTTTGCAAGACATGCCCTCCCTAGACTGCAAAACAGTCCGTCTTTTTGCGTATTCAAGTAAGCGCGAGCAGTCAAACGAAAGGTCTGGAACGAGGCTGAAAACGGGCGTGTGAGGCTCGCGCGTGTAATGCTCTTACGCCACGCTTTACCGATTTCCTTACTGATTTTGAGAAAAAAAACCGACTGTTTTGCAGTCTATGCCCTCCCTTGAAATAAATACTAATAAAAAATGAAAGGTTCACTACATACCAATATAGTTAGTATGTCCGATCATTGCAAACTGATAACTTCAATTGATGACCCTGAAAGAATAAAGAATAAAATAAGTGCCAGGCTTATAACGTTATAGAACGTATTATTAAAGAAACGTTAGAGCATACTCCGCAATAAACTGAATGTCTCTACAAATACCCGAAATGTTTTTTTAACACTTGCTTTAATCTGTTTGCAAGGTGTGTCAAAACCATACGAAACGGTGCGTAAATTAACATTTACTTTCGGTGCTTTATAAGACCGTTTTTCCTCAGAGAGATATAAACGGGTAATGGAAGCAATTGAACAACATTTCTTTCCCTTGTGGTCACATTTTAAAGTTTCAGTTATCACACATCCCGTTTTGAAATTGTACAAGGATATATATATGTTTTCCTTATTATATATACTCATTAAAACAAGGGATATCACAACCGTGATAACGGCTTGCATATCGGATAAGTTACCACAAGATTTTGCGAACTTTTGCTTTGAATTTTTCCAGTAAATCTTATTTACTTTCTTAAGAACCTATATCAAGCGTTCCACTCGGTGTTTTATCCGATATCCAGATTCCTAGATGTCGGTCAAAAAAAAGGCGCTGCGCTCCGCTTTTCAACCCACTTCTAGGTGTCTTGACATCGGATGAAACACTGACTGCGTGTCGTGTTTGATATATTACATGAAAGCTGATAACCCTGACTTTAATTAACCCTGATTAACACAAGTAACAGTAAAAAAATAAAAGGCCTTGAGGAAAGTTACTTTTTGAACTAACAGCTCTTCTTCGAGCTGTTCATGTTCAAACGCCTAGATCAACGTACATCCTCTCCAAACTTTTCATACATACTTCGTGACACGATGAACGAACCCTGAGGACAATTCTTTCAAATATTAGGAAGATATTTTCGGTGATTTCACATTTATTGTCGTAGTGAAGTAAGACTGAAAATTAGAAAACAAAATGATCACCAGGAAATAAAGGCTCTAGCAATGAATATATGATTTTCATATACTCATAATTTCAATAAATTTATGCTTGTGTACCCTCTCCTT
Source organism: Porites divaricata (assembly GCA_038088405.1). Taxonomy (NCBI): domain Eukaryota; kingdom Metazoa; phylum Cnidaria; class Anthozoa; order Scleractinia; family Poritidae; genus Porites; species Porites divaricata. The sequence goes on from JBBMOI010000011.1 coordinate 20,754, forward strand.
TGAAGTTCGCGGGTTTTAAAATGTATTTCAAATCAATTGCATACCTTTATTCTTTGTTTCTGTCTATTGCGAGAATCCAAAAGCTGCCCACTTGTACAGTGCTCCATATGCAGCAGGTAACCTGAAATTGCAAGATACATATCGAGTTATTATCTTTCGTTTCAAAAACCAAAATAAAACGAGTAGACTCTTTCACACGTCTGATACGTACACGGGTGATTATTTTCATACGTTTTGTAGTGCGAAAAGAGCGGTGATCAGGTGTTTAGTACTAATAGTGCACTTTAACTGACTGTCGGCGATTTCAACACGATTTTGAGGCAATTTGGCAAGAAAAACTTACTTCTGTCCGACACATTCATTTAAAAGCAATAGTGTGCCTATTACTTAAAACATCTGCCAAAACATACCACTTAATATAGATTCACAAATCGCCTGTGTAAACGATCGAAAAACCCCGAGCAAGCCCCGAACGTTAATAATATTCTCGGCCAATTCAATTACACAACATTATACTTTTCCTGCCAATAAAGTTCATATGAAACGCTAGATAAAAAAAACCTGCCAACTATACTAGTGGATTTGATCCTTATGGTATGCCGACTATAAGATCGTAAACGTTTTCCCTTAGTAAGTTATTTGTTGTCCTCCGAAAATAATAACACTTTAAAGTATAGTCACGTAATTCTCCAAGGAAATATAATCTTAAATACATGTGCACAAATTCCTTTTTATTGTTAAAATGGGCAAACGACATTGACCGTCAATTGCATTTAATTGTTTTCAAAAGTTTTAGGAGTAGTACAAATTTTGAAAAAAGGTACAAGATGATACTTTTCCCGAGTGGTTACGAAATCGCAAAGTTAAATGTGGATTTATTTTAGGTCTACATTCCAAAATACTGCATTTTTGCCAAGGATTGCAAACTGTAGTAGTAAATCTCGGTAGTAAGTTGAGTTAAAAAATGTTTTGAAAAACTGCTTGTAAATTACTAAGGCAAAGAAGGTCTTGACAAGACCGTGAACTAAGAAAACATGTCTAAAAAATAATTTTATCGGCAATGTTTTGAATGTTTGTTAACAGAAATCGCAAATGTATTAGCAAGAATAGCAAATTTAGCGAATTAAACTATCCGATTTTATGAAGAAAACGAGGGCCTCGAAGAAGACCGTAAATTTAGGAAAATGACAACAATGCGAATTCCTCTGTGTTAACAAAAATCAAATATAGCAAGAAAAACAAATTTAGCAACGCAAGTCTTATGAAGGGAGAATGCCAATGAACGCTGTCAAGAAGCCCGCTAGTTTAGAAAAAATCGCAAAAGCAGTCTCGAAGCGAGTCGAAGCTATAAGCAATCTATCTTCGGTGGAAGCATAAGAATGCCAAAAATAAGAATGCAAATGCTGTTGATGGTAAGCCCACAGCAAAAGATGGCAAGAGTACATTTTGGAAGTGGTATTAGGGTTTATGGACTATACGAGAGAGCCATTTGCAAGCGAACTCTTCCGAGTGAATCTTTTATTGAGAGACCTATTGTGTACTGTGAGCTACCTACTGAGTTAGAAGCGCTAAGAGAATCACCTGAATTAACTGTTAAAACTGAAACTGTTGGGTACGTAAAGTTACGAGCAACTGGATCGGAGAAATTTAACAGTTTCTGATCAACACAACAGGCTTATAGAAGAATTCAGTACTTCAATCACCAGGTTTTGGGTAACAATATCCTTGCTTTCAATTTTTGTATTGATTTCATTGATTTTATCTTTCTTTATTTTTATCATCATTTATGCAATTATTGTAATCGCGTTTTTAGTGATCAATCATCTTATGTCGTATGTAGATGTTTATACAGAGGCCTTTGTTATTTCAATGTTTCAAGAATGGCATGTAATGTATTAGACAAAGCAAATCAATTCACCGGAAACAATAAAGGTGAAAGAAGATACAAGATCTCGCTATGCAAAGTAGGTTTTCTTGCCAGGATTGATAAACAGTGTGATTGTCAACCTAGTCCTTTTGGGCCTTTTTGCAGACCGAAATGACACATTTCCCGACCCTTTACATACCTCAGCTGGGGAAATCACTACCCTTTTTTATACCTGAAGCCTAAAAAAAGGTTACCCTTTCCGCACGGAGCCTCACCATATAGGCCATTATGTGAAGTTAAGAAGGGCGATAAGTGACCTCCGGAATGAACACACTTATCTAATGCATGCACACGCTGGCCTAAAAACAGACGTCCCCCATGATTGTTCAAAAAATTGAACGAGTTCTTTTAATCCGGTCAGTTCGCAGTGTTTTAAATCAAACCTTATAAAAATACTACTGATAACAAAGTAAAAAATCCTTTTCCCGGCTTAAAGACTCTGTGCATGTCGAACCAATTTGGTTTTATAGTTTAGACAATTTAACTCTGTGCGGCCGCTCTAACTACAGCTCAATGGACGCGATTAAAGAAAATTTGAGATCGATGAAGCTTTCTGAGCTTTTCTCCTTGGAACGGGACGATTTTTTTCTTATTGTTTTCCTCAAATATAGAGACATTCAAGCTGTCAACAACAACAAAAATGTTTAGATAAACTAGAGATACTGTGTGGCACGAAACTTTTGCAGGTTCTAACTTTTACGATTTTAGCGATTTTTCCAGCGATCCGCCAAAATAAGTTCCCGCAAAAAATTATTAAACGAAAACATTTTTCCCGCTAAAGTTTACTCCAGAGTATTAAATATACTCTGACTAAAAATTATTACATAAAAATGCAGTACTAAGAAATCGTGTTTGCTCAATTACAACTCGCCTCTTCAATTCAGAAAGAAAACGGTATACAATGAATTGGTTCTAAATAGTGTACGCATACCGTAGTACTGTTTCAAAATCTTTATTTCTATTACACCCTGATTGTACCAAGAGCCACACAAGAACGAAAGTATTATCAATCCTGGGTACTGGGCACTTTTTGAAAATTAATTCTCAGCAAGAAAAATCAAATGAATGTGTCCTAGTATCGTGAATGCCGTACGGCCGTTCTTCACGATATCACAGTTTTAAGCAAAAACAGGGTTTACTTAACAGCTTCAATCTTGACAGTACACACTACACGAAATCGTCACTTTCTTGAATCAAAAAGCTTTAGTTTTTAATCCGATCTGTCAGCAAGTTCTCTGTTGCTCTTTATGTTGTTAATTTATTTGAATACTTCGAATGTTTAACCCCGCAATCAGTAAAGCGATCTGACAAACAAGGGAAACGTATTGTTTAGAAGGAATAAAATCATGCGATCTCACAATCACGCTACACTCATGCTTCACAACATCTAGTGGCAAAAATTAGTTTCCGCGAAACAGAAAAAAATGCCCAATCCGCAAAAATAAACTTCCGCAAAAATTTCATGCCACACGTATTTCCGGTCGTCGCTTCTCTGTTCGCGGGCTAAATGTAAAGTAAATCACTGAATACACTTTTTAAACTTGCCACTTTCCAAAATTTGGTAATTGTTGGTTTTCACATGACGTCACTAAAATTCAAACTAAAAAACTATCCATCCTACCGAGATTTTACTTTCACGATGCATTAGAGCAGCTGAAAACTAATTGTCAAACAAATTTTCGCTTCAAAAGGGTTCTTGGTTTTGTGATAGAGTACTCTTGAATTTCTAAGCTTTTGCGTGACGCGGCATTTACATGACGGCCAAGGGAGCTGTCATGTAGGTTAAAAAAATGACTTATTTCAGGAAATTTTGCCATCTAAACAGTTCATGTACATGAAAAAGTATTATTTTAATGTTTATGAGTTTCTGAAGAATAAATTCACGCTTTTGTAGCAAAACTCGGTAACAGATGTTTCTGTTGGTTTCCGTCCGCCATGTTGGAGCTCATCCAGGTGAGCACCAGCATGGCGTCTTCATACAAATCTCTATAAATTTGGGTAAAACATTTCTTCGGATATCTCGTATGCGAAATATTCCTCTGACCTGAATCTTGGCGACGGTCTTTGCATATGTACCTCCTTTCATTTCCCAGATTCTGGACTTTATCTATTGAATGGTTTTGATTTTTATTTTCATCTATTTTGAATGGCGTGACACTGAAAACCAGCAATAGTTTACCAAACGTATTGGTAATATATTAAACTTGAAACATAAAAAGGGAAAACGATAACTTCAACCTTAAAGCAATTTGCATGGTTTTGCTTATTTTTTAGTTGACAACGGTGAACGGGGCGCTCCCAAAATGGAATATTCGCACGAGCTCGCCTTTCTCTGTCGTTCCATCATGTTCTAATATCCTCTATTATTGAGAACAATTTAAGGCTACTGTTGCCTTAGAAAAAATACTCGGAACTACCGGGTAACGACTGAACTTAAGCCAAATATTGGATATTAAGGATTCAGTTGCATCAACGTTATCAAGAACGGAGCTGTAGTTTAACAAAAGAGATTGAAATGCTATTGCATGGTTAGAGCTTCTTTTTAAATCAGCCTATGTCACACGGTAAGTCATAAAAAACGAGCGACAAAGTAACACGAGCCATTAAAACAACTAGCTTGTTACATTTATAATATGACGAATTACTCACCCATTTTGCCTCTACGTTTCAACTCGTTTTCACCAGTTGTAGGCGAATTCATGAAGTTTGTCCAGTTCAGCCATCTGCTCGTCGATAACTTCCGTGATCTTTTTAATGACGGTCTTTAAATCTTCTTTTATAGCCTGGTTCAATTCCTTCAGTTTAATCGCGTTTATAGACTGCACAACTTCAGAAATGTCGTTAGAATGTCATTATGACGTTCATCGTCTGTGCTTCTTGGTTTTTTGCTTTAAAAAGAAGAGAGAGAACGGAAATTTTGAATTGCCTTGTTGCTCGTCATCTTTTACAGAATGAGCTAATTTCAGGTAAAACTTACATTGGGTTTTCTCCAATGTTTTCTCGGTCAAAATCTCTTGGGCTCTCTTCCTACGTTCATCCACCGGCATATATATCTTAGTTCCATCTTCCGCGTGCTCAACACTTCTGCTAATGTGAAGGCAGTAACAAAACTGTTCCTTTTATCGAACGACACGTCTGAAGGCAAGTTCCACTTGACAATGACCGCGATTTCGAAAGGGAGAGAACTTATAAGCAGTGAAACACGTGGGCGTTTAATTCTGAAACAAAAAGCAAGTAGAAGAACAATACACGTGTTATGAGCGATGTTGACCCGTAGAATGTTTAGGTGTGAAGGAAAACATTATTCAAAACACTTTTCACAACTCTTTGACAATAGAGCAGACGATACCGCTTTAATTTGAACCTTGCCGATACTTTTCGGGCAATTGCAAGAAGATTGCAAAACTAGACATAAGTGTGAAATTCCCCGAAAGGCGATTGTGTAAGCTTGAAAAATAAGTTGTAAAAAATTATGCTGCCCTTCACTTGTTAAATCAACCAGTGTTTGTAGGTACAAAAACCTTGGATGTTATTACCTATGGTTAGCACAACTCGGTTTGCTTTCTGAATGCTTATAGAATTCTTTTACTTGTCTTTGCAACAATAACAAAGAAGATTATCAGAACTGCGATAACTAATAAATTAATATTAACACCTTCAAGCAGTCTCTCAAACAATATCTCATTGTTTCGACGAGCTGAATATCAAACTCGAAAGAAAGGAAGAAAAACACCATTGAAACACTTTCACAAGTCTTTGACAATAGAACAGACGATACCACTTTAATTTGAACTTTGCCGATTCTTTTCGGCAGTTGCAAGAATATTGCAAAACTAGACATAGATGTGAAGTTCCCCGAAAGGCGATTGTTTAAGCATGGAAAATAAAAAATATGCTTCCCTTCACTTCTTAAATCACGCAGTGTAGTAGATGCAAAAACCTTGGATGTTATTACCTATGGCTATTTGCTTTCTGAATGTTTTATAGAATTTTTTCCTTGTCTTTGCAACAATAAATAAACAGTGACAAAGAAGAATTACCAAAACTGCGATAACTTTACGTAATGAATATTACCTCCTTCAAGCGGTCTTTCAAACAATACCTCATTGTTTGACGAGCTCGCCGAAAGGTGATGTTTTTAGCATGGAAAATAAGTTGTGAAAAAAATATGCTTCCCTTCATTTCTTAAATCACGCAGTGTCGTAGACGCAAAAACCTTGGATGTTATTACCTATGGCTAGCACAACTCATTTTACTTTCTGAATGTTTTATGGGATTCTTTTCGTTGTCTTTGCAAGAATAAAAAAAACAAAAAAACTGTGATAACTTATAATAATTATTAATATTACCACCTTCATGCGGCCTCTCAAACAATACCTCATTGTTTGCGAGCTGTCAGACGCGCCCACTAAATCCATACTTTTAACTTGAAAAATGTAAACAAAAAAAAAAACATGCCAATTTAGTTTTTAATCAACGCACTTCTGTTATACTCCTTGTTGAAACTTGTCCCTGGCAAATCAAATAAACCAAAATTAAAAAATAAGGGAAAATAAGAATATGCAGAAATCAGCTCCATGAAAATGAGGGTCCACAATAGGGGTTCTCAAATCCCGCTTTCCCGCCTTTTTTTCTTCTCAATCCCGCCATCCCGCCCCTTTTTACGCCCGGATCCCGATCCCGCCTCATTTTTTAGGAGATTTTTGACATTTTTTGCTTGATCATTGAAATAGGCGTTATGACTTACCTTCTAACATTTGTCAGTGATGGTCCAGGTTCTCAACATCACAATTAGCGACCATAACTTCATTTTCTGTTTTGCTTAATTATTTTTTCGTCCTCGCATTGGTAAATGTTTACCTCGATACTTTAAGTCCAGTATTTTTGGAATTAGGTAGATTGATGAACTAAATTCCCGTATCCCGCTATTTTTTCCTTACGATTCCCGAATCCCATCCCCATAAAAATAGGAAATCCCGCTCCCGCTGGTTGTTAAAATTCCCGCATCCTGCTTCTGTTTTCAGCTCATATCCCGAATATCACCACGAAAAATAGCCAAATCCCGCATCCCGCCAAACCTATTATGGACCCTCTGAAAACATATCTCGTTTTTACGTTCGTCTGTACTGAGTAACTAGTTTAGTAGCAAAGATGATTGGGCCAAATATGAATAATAGAAACGAAATAACATTTGCTCTTCGTATTAAAATCTAACTCATTCCTAAGCCTGTGAGCAAGCTCTTTATTTCGAAGTAACGAGAGAACGCGAGAGCGGACCTTTCAAAGAAAAAATTACATGACGTTTGTACACTAACTAAAGTCTACCAGTATGCAAAAGAAGAGCGATTTTGATTTTTTGAGCCCTGCCACACTTTGGTTGATATTTGCATGGAGTTGCTCTTAAGGATTATAGGTTAGGATCAATTTTCTGTCTGATCAACCCTTACGAAATGAGGGAGGAGTGATTTTTGGGAAAGTCTAGCCTTAAAAATAAAGTATCCCGTAAGGGTTTATGGAAATGCGTTAAGGGTTTAGGGGTTAAGGGTCAGGGTTATTTTTCTGTCAAGTCAACCCTTACGAAATGAGGCAGGGATGATTTTCGGGAAGGTCAACCCTTAACAATTAAGTATCGCGTAAGGGTTTATGGAAATGCGATAAGGGTTTAGGGTTAGGGTTGATCATTTACTTATTCTAAGGGTAAGGGTTAATATTTTTTGTAAGTATAAGGTTAAGGGTTAATCATTTACTAAGTCCAAGGGTAAGGGTTAATCATTCATTTATTTAGTCTAAGAGTAAGGGTTCATCATTTTCAATTGGTATTACAAAAAATATAATAGACTTTGTGTATCAAAAAAATGATATTATTTTCCTCTAATCCAGTTCAAAGTGTAATCCCGTTGTCGCAAGAAGATTATTATAGTAGTGTCTCTTAAATGATGTTGTACGTAATTCTTGGATATCATCCCATTCATAAAATTTATTGGGGACCATTTCGGGGACAACGTAGGGAGAAATGGGGATCATTTCGGGGACTGTACAGTAGCAGTTGGTATACAATTCATGTTGTAAGAAAGACCATTAGGAAAGCGGGAAATGAAAACATACGTCATGTAGATAACTAAAGAATAAGTTAAAATTTTATCGTCAGAACAGGCAGTGGAAAGAATACAATATTTTTTGTTTCTTACCTACTCTGCCTGGCTCACAGCTTTCTTGTATTCCGCTTTTGTCCCCAGGGTCTTCTGCTTTGCTCTCAGTTTTCTTACCATCTTTGGCTTTTTTGCCACAGTGCATGCAGGGTTCAATCAACGAAAAATTTGAACTGAAAACTTCTCCTGACTTTCGTTTCCTTGTGCTTTTTTCTCTCTGGATATCAGCAACGGGTTCCACTGAGGCGGGGCGGTCACCTTCGCTTTCTGAAGAGGGCCCTGGTGTTCGTATAAACCCTAGTAAAATTTCATTAATGGATTTGGCCCATTCCACGGGGTTTGACTTATTCACCTCTTTAAATTGCGAATCGCTGTCAAATTTGTTGAATGTTCCCATTTTAAAGCCGCTTTCCCATCCGTGCTGTTTACGTTCCTAACCTGTTGATAAATTCATGTGCATAAGTACGTAATTCATTTTATTTTTATATCCGGGGGCAATAGCTCATGATATTTCATTTCTTTATTTATTTATTTCCTTTTCGCATTTGTCTCAATTTATTTAATATTCCTCTGGCCATACGAGCTGGACTGTGAAGCGTTGTCCTTTCTCTTACAGTGGAAACTCGAGGTCAAAGAAAATGGCTTAAATCGAAATGGATCGGAAAAATAACCACACAGCAAACAAAAACAAACAAAGTAAATACGGCAAGCTGTATTTTATTGAACATTCTAGCGAGTATTTATTGATTTGAATCTTTTACCTGAATTCCCATACAAATCCCTTATATTCACGGCCATTTTAAATTACATGTGTTACCTCACACACTGAGCTTGGGCCGCCTGTGCCCGTCTCTATTAACAGGGTAGTAGCAAGGTATATTTTTTTCAAACTGATCCCGTTTTTTGACCCAATTTTTTGATCCCTGATCCCAAAATTGCTGTAAATTTCGATCCTTCATCCCGTAAAAATACTTGATCCCACGAGTTTCCCTATATAATTTTGCCTCTCTCAGGACAAGAGAAACCATTTATTTTATCGTTTATTTGTTTAAACACATACCCAAAGCATAAGGCGTCTACCTAAAGTAACTAGATCTCCCAGATTCCTATTTTCTTGCTTATCTCCTATGGTAGAACTTGATGTTTCACAATAACGGCTTGAATCAGGACACCCACACAACTTATTTTAGATCTATAACACATTTACTGTACAAAGAATCGAGTCAAACGGATATCATACTGCTTGGAACTCTTACTTAAAGACACCAGTTTACTAGGTCTATTCCGCTATTCCTTCGTTCCTCTTCATTCTTGTTATGCTCGTCTTGTTAATTGACGAGAATAGGTAATGTCTCATCTTGATGAGTACGATGATGCAATATTTTGCCTGAGACACTCAGTCAATTAAACAGAAACTTTACTTTCTAAAGAAATGGAGTAGTTTTCACATGCGTCGAATAAGTTTATATTCTTATTAAAATTTCATATACAAGTAGAAAGCGCGAGTAATTTTAAAATTTCATTCCTGCGAAAAAACCAAGTCAGCATTTTTAAATGCTGAAAGAAAATTCAAATCAATATTTCTGAACATTTCAAGTCGGCATTTCAGATCATATATCTTGTTACTCTCCTGCCCGATCTGCTACAATCAGCTTCAAAGTGAGTCCGTTTGTCATCTTTCTCTTCACCGTTGTCATCACCTGCTCCTTCCTCATCAGTGCTTTCTGAGTCAGTTTCTTTGGACCCGTTAGCCATATTTTTAAGACGCTGCTACTCACTTTTGCTGAGGAGGTACCTCTCACCATTCAGGTCAACCGATGCAATATCTAGAATACACTGAGGTGGGTTCTTGTCATCCTAAATACCAACGACTGTACACAAGACAGGAGTGCTCAACGACCAATTTTTCAAATAAGGTTTATTTCGTTTCCGAACAACAAACTGTCACCTTTAAAGCGGTTTATGGTTAATAATTAACTTTCGTGGGAAAAAAATAGCCGCTCCTCAGAGCCAGCAAGACAAAGTCCAAAGGATCCCTTTTTCCAGCAAGCAAATTCATTGAGGACCATAATCCCAGCCAGAAATATTTTATTTGTCATTGCTTTCTACCAGCAATGTGGGTTGAACATACTTTGCCAGCCAGCAAGTAGAAAAAGAAGAAAAGTGATTTTTACTTAAATTTAACAAGATTTCAACGTTACTTTCTTTTAATATCACTGTAAAGCCATTAAGGGCCGTCATCTGAACAAAGTCTAACTTAGACCGTCAAAATGCAAATATAATCTATCTCCTACTCCGCAAAATTTTTTTTTATAACTCACCATAAATTACACAACGGTCTCCTTTCTATAGGTCCCATCCTACCTTAAGTTTTCTCGTTTGCGTTAATTTGCTTATTTGTACCGTTCGTTTGTATAAAAGTGCCCCTAGAAAAATTATGTGAAAAAGATTTAATTAGAGGAAAATGCTTCAGGATAGTACATGATCTCGCCAATACGATCAGATAATCCCAATCCCAGCTACGCTGACTATCTGTTTAAGAATTAAGGAAATGAATTGAAGATTTTATTGCTCACCTCAAGTTGTGTAATTTATGGTCTCTTCGCCAAGACTTGTTATCCAAGACTCTCCAGTATCATCCACATTACGCCTGAAACCTGCCAACTTTGATATACTATTCCATGGGAAGAGAGCGTCCATTTCCTCCCCTTGATCTTCAGAACAACTTGCCTCGTACCATCCCTTTATGTGGCATACAATCTGAATACTATTAAGTCTAACCTATGATTTATCATATGCGTCCATGTCCATGCGTGAGGGAGACAAAGATGGCTGGATGGTCTAGCTTTCTTTTCGTGCATACATACTTGAATTGAGTCCACATGAACACAAAAAATATTTAAATTTATATATAACTATCATCTATCACGACTAACACTATAATGTTCATTGAAAAAAATTTACATTACTAAAAGTATTAACAAGTGAACAATTCTTTTAAACAGCCAGATTTCCGGAATATTTTTCCTTAATTTTTATAATCACATGATCCCTATCATGACTGTCACCGAAATTGAGACTTCATCTTGATAAAAAATAACAGCCGAAATATACATTCCTTTCATCTGTATCCTTATGTACACGTTATTTACTTGCTTTTCGACTATTCTGGAATTCTTTCGAGTTCTTACAAGTTACTATGTCATGGGATCTTGTAGAAATGTTTCATACTCAATGAAAATTGGCAAAAAAAACAGATTCCTATTAAAAAATGTTTTTCACATGATATAAACAAATGCTAGCATTTTACTATTTCCTCGTAATTAAATTTAAACTCATATTGGAATATTAATTATAAGCAAATAGTCCACTGTTATCCACTGTTATTTTTTAGACGATTTGTGTAATATATCATAAATTGCTGATTTTCTCTCTTCCCAGTACACGCAAGTGTCAATTTTTCAGTGAGAAACTGGTTTAAAAGTTCGAGAAATACTGATATCAAACGATAATGACCTACCAATCGGTGTTACGATACGACTATATTGTAACCGGGGCCAATTAGACAGATTTGACCAATAACATAGGAAAGTTGGTTGTGAGCCAATCAGCAGCTCATAAAACATAAGTTACCCAAAGCACGAAATTTAAATGATAAAAGCGAACGCTTGGTCGATTCGAAACTTTACATATAACACCCAGGAGATTGACACTAGCTCTTATTTTGTCATCTAAAAGCACGTTCTTCGCTACCATTGCCGCACTTTGCAAAGACTGTCGCGACCTCAAATCAAAAATATAACTAACGTTTCCGTTTTTTGCCTCCGTCGTTCACTCTAAGGGACTTTTCAGGTTGTAAGTGGTTGATTTTGGTCTATATTGTTTATTTCTATTAGGATCAACACCTAACTTTCTTGAAATGTACTGTGACTTTCCTGTAATCCGACTAGTCTATTTTGTCCAGGCGGCTCGGTTATGTGCTGTAAGATCCAAGGGACTGATCAAGAACCTTAAAAAAATACCGTTCATCGACCAAGCATTGTTCGATTACTCAGTTAATAAATCACTCATTAGTCTTACTCGCAGCATTGGAGTCTCCTTGAATGTCCAAGTGAAGTGCGTATGAAAACCTTTACAGAGGTCTCTTACGCAAAACACCACTCCCACTCCGCAACTTCCTGAGCCACTGCATGGATTGACAAGGCATCGGCACTCTGAACCTTTGTACTTTGTTCCAGATTAGTGGCTGGAAGCGTTGAAGACCAGTTGTTTCGAACATGGCTTTCAACGTCCTGCCAGACAGTTGTTGAACGGATGAAGTAACCGTGTAGTGGAAGCCGTCATCGTATTCCACGGCGCAATCACGAACATTTAACAGAAGTCACAAAGACAATGGCCGATGTCTTGCAAGATCTTAACAGAAGTCACAAAGACAATCGCCGATGTATTGCAAGATCTTTATAGAAGTCACAAAGACATCACCATACTAGCCAATCAACGAGAATGCTTTGCAAGTTCTCGAAAGAACTCAAAACCAACATAATTCGTCGATGTTTTGCAAGTTCTAAGCAGACGTCACAAAGACAATCGCCGATGTATTGCAAGATCTTAACAGAAGTCACAAAGACAATCGCCGATGTATTGCAAGATCTTTATAGAAGTCACAAAGACATCACCACACTAGTCAATCGACGAGAATGCTTCGCAAGTTCTCAACAGAACTCACAACCAATATAATTCGCCGATGTTTTGCAAGTTCTAAAGCAGACGTCACAAAGACAATCGCCGATGTATTGCAAGATCTTAACAGAAGTCACAAAGACAATCGCCGATGTATTGCAAGATCTTCATAGAAGTCACAAAGACATCACCACACTAGTCAATCGACGAGAATGCTTCGCAAGTTCTCAACAGAACTCACAACCAATATAATTCGCCGATGTTTTGCAAGTTCTAAGCAGACGTCACAAAGACAATCGCCGATGTATTGCAAGATCTTAACAGAAGTCACAAAGACAATCGCCGATGTATTGCAAGATCTTTATAGAAGTCACAAAGACATCACCACACAAGTCAACCAATGAGAATGCTTTGCAATTGCTCAACAGAACTTACAACCAACATAATTCGCCGATGTTTTGCAAGTTCTAAGCAGACGTCACAAAGACAATCGCCGATGTATTGCAAGATCTTAACAGAAGTCACAAAGACAATCGCCGATGTATTGCAAGATCTTTATAGAAGTCACAAAGACATCACCACACTAGTCAACCAATGAGAATGCTTTGCAATTGCTCAACAGAACTTACAACCAACATAATTCGCCGATGTTTTGCAAGTTCTAAGCAGACGTCACAAAGACAATCGCCGATGTATTGCAAGATCTTAAAAGACGTCACAAAGACAATCGCCGATGTATTGCAAGATCTTTATAGAAGTCACAAAGACATCACCACACTAGTCAACCAATGAGAATGCTTTGCAATTGCTCAACAGAACTTACAACCAACATAATTCGCCGATGTTTTGCAAGTTCTAAGTAGACGTCACAAAGACAATCGCCGATGTATTGCAAGATCTTAACAGAAGTCACAAAGACATCACCACACAAGTCAACCAATGAGAATGCTTTGCAATTGCTCAACAGAACTTACAACCAACATAATTCGCCGATGTTTTGCAAGTTCTAAGCAGACGTCACAAAGACAATCGCCGATGTATTGCAAGATCTTTATAGCAGTCACAAAGACAATCGCCACAAGTCAATCAACGAGAATGTTTTGCCAGTTGTTAATGGTAGTCACGAAGTAATCACCACAAGATACTGCCAATGGGTATACAAGATCCTTACAGTTATAAACATCTCACAGGTGTTTTCAAGCAGTTCGGTAAATAAATTAACGGTCCTGTAGTACTCACACGTAAAATGTGCTAGTTTTCAGAAATCTTCTTTTCGGTGGAAAGGATGCTTTGAAGGAATAGAGAAATCATCGCCGATGTAAATTAGCTTCGTAGTACTTTGTCTCTCAAGAATGACCTCTGTAGTGAGTTCTTCTCATAATCTTGTCAATTACCAGTCTTCAAAATGTAACTTTTCCCGCAAAAAGTAAAACTGAAACAACGGTTTTGTTGGCTATACAAAGTTATATTTCCCTGAAACGTTAACGCGTTAATGTTATGTAAAGGGCTGATTACTTGTTTAATGCATGCAGCTGATCAACGTGAAAAGAGGAATAAGAAAAATCCTCAATTTCGTAAAATGTTCAACTGCATCCAGGGCTTGAAATAATTTCCGGAGAGTTTTCCGGTGAAATTCATTTTAGCTCGGTCACCTATCGCTTCTGGCCGGTCAAATTTATCTGATAAATATCTCTTAAAGCAGTTCCCTGCTAGCAGAGGTCTCTCATGACGAGGCAAAAATGAGAGAAAGGAGCTCGGGAGAGACCTCTGCCGGCTTCAGACGCGTTTTCTATCACGGATGCGCTTGCGTTTCCTTAACAACCAGTGACCTTTTTGTCACGTGCGACACAACCCACAGAACCGGTTTGCTCGCAAAACTTAAAGAAATGTCGAGAACCGTCCACAATCTCGCAAATTTGAGGCAAGCGAGGACGTCCGTTTAGCCAGCTGAGAGTCTGGAAAAGACGGTAAATGCCTTTTATGTGGATTACAATTCAAAATAAGAGGGCAAATCACTTGGAGTTACCTTTGTATCGGCAGAAATACTGAAATACAGAAATACTGAACCTTAGCAAAACTAAACCTCTTGAGTGGAAAAAAATCATTGACAACATTTTCTCATCGTAGATAGCTGAGAGGAAGAAGATTGCTGAATTCATTACTGGCTCTTCCAAACAGCCATCACCCCACAATTAAATTTACGGCTCAAATATCTGATAAAGAGATTAACGTTCTGGATACAACTGTTTACAAAAGCAAGAGATTTCACAATCAAGGAATCCTTAACATCTGCGATCGAATCCATTAAACTTCTGAGAACTAACTCCTCAGCTAAATCTTTCTATGAGAAAAATCTACAACTTAAAAACGCTTTCGCGCTAGATGTTACCCTCACGAAAAAATCCACTGAGGATAAATTTACTGAACGGAAGTCGACTATACAAAAAACAATGAAGTGCGAAAGAGAACTCTACCTTTTGTTATCACGTACCACCCTGCTTTGCCAAACCATAAAAACATCTTAATGAATAAGTGGCATTTAATTCAAAAGTAACCACTACTGACAAAAACGAGCCTCCCATCATTTCCTACAAAAGAGCAAAAATCTCTGAGAGATATCATCGTTAAAGCAAAACAATAAGGTCACGTATCACGCTATCACGAGGTTATGAGTCATGGTTGGCCTGTAAACACCTTCCATTGTGGGCTCAATAATTGTCATCGTTCAGTCTAACAGGGCACGCCTATGACACATTAAACGGCACGGGTTTTGAAACCGGTAAGTTTCGACCAGAAATCTGGTCGGCGGCTTCATCAAACAACGCTTCGGAAGCCGGCAGAGGTCTCTCTCCTTTCACTCATTTTTGCCTCGTCGTGAGAGACCTCTGCTAGCAGGGAATTAAAGCAGGGGCCCATGAACCAAAACTACAGTAGCATTATATATTTCCAAAAAAGTCCTTGCTTGGAGCTTATAGCACAAGAGCACTCATTATCAACAATAAAAAATTAAATTATCGGACACATTAAATTCGTCCGGCGCCGCCAAATATGATGATTTCTGGTGTACGTATCACGGTGTGAGAGCTTGATCCTAAAACTCCGCCAGTAATCCATGTTACTCCCCATTACATTTAATAAAAGGAGAGAAAACTTGTATTCATCGAGAAAATTAACCAATAAAAGTGAAAATATTTTAATTCTATGACTGGAAATGCGTGAACTTCGCTGTCTTTTAATGCGCCAGTTCTCGTTTCTAGTTGCATTTTCACCCAGGATTTCAGTTTAAAGTTCCGCAATACACAGCGACTCGCTACATAGTGATAACAACTGAAACAACTGAACAGTAAGGTGACGCTATAAAATATGTATCTGTTCGGTCATGCTAAGAGAACTTGGGGCGTGAAATGTGAAAAATTAAACTTCGAAAGTCATAAGCTTCGAAAATTGTACGTCATCCTCAAGTTATAGAGAATTCGAGGCAATATTCACTTCTCCGAACAGATATTTAACAGAAAACTGTCGTTGGGTACCCCTGTCAACTCCACAATTAGCCCGGAAATTGTCTGTTGACCGGCCGTTATTTCCAACCTTGCAGAAATTTTCGGGAAAATAACACTGAAGCCCTTGCAATTTGGAAAACCCGTAAGTTCTCCTAGGATGACCGAAGAAAAACAAATTTTATAGCACCGCTTATATGGATTTCTTATAGATATCCATTGTAGCCATGTAGCTAGTCCGCGGTTCAGGCGCATCGTTTGTGCGACGTAGAAAGAAGAGAGCGGTCTGCCGTGTCACGACAATTTTATAGAATGTTAGACCGATTGAAACTCAGTCCTCCAGAAACACAAACGCAAAAATGATCTCTGACTGTCGCCTCATTTCTTCCAGTATGATCAAACACAAGTGTAACCACACCCCCAAAATACTTGACGTGTTTGAAAGGTGACGCAACTCGCATGCAGTGACAATACAATGAAAGTGTGTCATACGATAAAGCTCAAATCCAAAAGAAGACAAAGAGTAAAGAAAAAGAAGGGAAAATTCGTGATTTCGAAATGTAGATTTACAGCATTTAAACATCAAATCAGAACCCACGCTTGTCAATTCGACCGGAGAAAAACACTGGCCAGGTTATCAACATGAAGTATATAAACAATGTTGGGTCACTGAAGGTTTTGGCGGAACACTTTGATGTAAACGACCGAAAATACCACTGAGAAATTTTGCTCGGGTTTCAAGTACGACAAAGTTTAAAATGTTGCTGACATGAACATGCACTGTATAAATGCAAGCAACTAGGAGGGAAAGCCTTGTTTTTGCACAGGGAGACTTCGTAACTCAAATATCGGCAGCCGATCGAGAGACGAGAACGTAATTTCGTTTGTCCCTGTCTCCTCTAATGGGCTCTAAATCACCTGGCGAAATTTAGATCGATATAAAAGAAAAGCAGTCAATATTTAGTAACTGCCAGTAACTACAAAGTCATATACTATCAAGCAATTGACCTGGCACACGTTACCACTATCGCGGACACTAGAATATAAACGGGTCAAAAAATATGGTATCCGTTCCTCATCAGTACCAGCTGTCACTACTGATAAGAAAAAGTCTCCCTTTCTTTCTCGGCAGGACGTAGTTCGATTGTACAGCCCAGTTTTCACTATGAAACTGAACAGAAAGCTTAATTTTTTTTTAATTAACTGCACGCCCTTACCTTAACTCCTTTGCTGGACCAATTTTCCACTATATGATTTAATTTGAAGCTCCGCTAGGTCTGAGCTGAATGGGAATACATGTAATTTTAGTGAATAAGAAACACTAGCTTGATAAATATTTCACTAAAAAAAATCAAAAATTGCTATCAATAAAGGTTATAAGCCACGGCAAGAATGGTGGTGAGCTCAGTGCGAATTAACAAAGAAGGCATAATTTGCCCGCATTTTCTAACATTTACCGGGCGGAAAACTCTTCGTTATCCGATGCGTAGTTCACTCCGGTTAATTCTAGTATTCGTTCAGACCACTCACACAACGCATACAAATACAAAACCGGTGTACGATGTATCAGCTACACTAGAGTATTTCAATAAGAAAACCTTATCAACTGTGCCAATGCGAGACAAATACACTTATTTTGTCGGTCACTAGCAAAAAGTGAGTTAGTAAGCAAGTATTAGTAAGCACTTACCGTTACAAAACAGTACTAGGCTGTGATCCCGAGAAAATTGGTACCACGATTCCGAACGAAGAAGAAATAGCTTTAAAACATTCCAGTTTGGACCGCCAAAATACAAACAAAAAAAAGACTTCCGCCGCTCTCTCTCTCTCTCTGGACGTCACGGTCTGTGCGCAAAGTAAATGAAACAGTTGGTTTTGTACTGATTGACAGCCAGTTGTCAGATATTGAATAGACTGGTGAGCGGTGAGCGTAGAAGAGTTTTCATTTAAACAGTTTCAGATGTCATCCGCACGTCATATGATCGGCGTTGTACTGGGCGTTAACTGCTTGAAGTTTTTGCCAGCAAAGCGATAAAAAAAAAGAGTGTGTGAGCCAGGACGTGGGCGTTGTGTGTCGAACCCCAGCCAAAAATAATTTGGGTAGAAAAAATCGCCAACCTAACCCTAACCCTAACCCAGTACACTTTCACCACGAACATTGTATCGTCCCTACTGACTGCCCCTGGGTCTCCGAGGATGGGATTTGCCCTTCAATGCGGATAAACACGCGCTTGTGTCTTACTCAGGATCGTAGATTTTAGTATCTAATTGTTGCCATCGGTTTAACTGCGATAACACGAGTTTTTCTATTTCTCCGCTGGTAACTCGCTTGTTTATCTGGTGATAGCTCTGTTTAGGCAGAAATTTCCCGAATTTCAGTTATAGTTGGAGGCTTCGCAAATCTGTCTTGCCCTTTCGATCATTGCGTGACGGTGAAAACGAACCAGACAAAAAAAGTGAGAGACAAAGGTTCCTCCCTCGGAATTAATTTTGTTCAGGGACCACGTGACCAAACCTAAAAGGGTCTCTCGACGGGTAGGAGAGGCACTGGACGAAAAGCCAGAAGTAGCCTGCAGTGCAGACGTATTTTGGGTGGGCGAAACCGTGTTCGTGTTCGAAATTGTTGTAGCCACCATCTTTGAGTTTAAAACACTGTAAGATTGGGGAGGGTAGAAATAGTAACCCTTACGGTAGGTGCGAGGGCGAAAGAAGGAAAAGGGCGAAGGGGAGTTGAGAACTTCTCTCCCCCCGCCCCCTCCCCATTCCCTTTGACTCGCCCCATTTCCTCCTCTCTTCGGGAAGTTTCAACATGGCGCTTTTGCGAGCCCAAAGAAAACGCCTGCACTGCAGGCTAAGCCAGAAGTGGCTCGAAGTCCGGCAAAAATGGCTCGATTTGATGGGGAAATTATGGATCTTTTTTCGAGCCGATCTCCCAAAGAGGAAGAAGAGGTTTCCCTCTTGGGCTGGAGCTGAAAAATTTGCAGCAGATTTGAATTTCGGCGAAAAAAACGGCATTCTTGTTGCGACTGGTCCAGGACCCTACCAGATCGAAGTGACCAGCCTTCACTTCGTTCAAAAAAAGGAGAAGCGGTGGCTAGCAATAAAGCCAAAAAAACAGTAAAACGACAAACAGACACCAAAACGCAGCGGAATACATTGTAGGTAAGTCTTTTTTATTCATTTCAATGAAGAAAAAGTAAGGTTTAGCGTTTTTTAGCGTTCGCAGATCTCAGTAATATATTTCTCATACAAAGTCTCTTATATTTTTAACGATTGCATATAACGTGACACCGGCGCGTCAACAAATGGTATGTAAATTACATTACACCTTTCCCTCGCAACGTGAGTTTGGGCAACCTCGTCCCCAGCCGCCTGAGTTGAAACCTCTATCTTGCATGTAAACAACATCAGCTTAACCGGCCCAGTTAATTATTGGGGCTTTCGCGAAACGGTCCCCAGCTCCTAACAACCTCTAATTTCATTGGTTCTCCATACCACGCAGCTCCCTTGTTTTGGGGATAGAGTCATTGTTATATTTCTATGTCTACTGTTTTCACAGCCAATCCTGTGAGCCTTGTAAGACTTAAGTGCGCATGCAGTATCAAGGTAGTAATATCAACGAACACCTTAAATTTAAGGATGTTAATATTAATTGTATGTGGTATGTAAATAAAGCGACAAAGCAAGCACTTCATCTACCTTACTGGTTATGTTGTGGTATTGGGAAATGTTATTTCTGACGAATGAGCCCACGAAGAAGGCAGAAATAAACATTTTGACGGCTCGATTACATTGTAAAGTCCCGTAGGAAGGGCTTTGAGCTTGAGCCTTGGTTCCTACCCAGATTTCCTGCCCGCACTTTTTCCCTTCGCGTTTTTTTTTGGGCAGGTTTTTTCTTGCCTCCGTCTGACCGCATTCGTTTCAGTTGTAAGCGGTAGCTCAGCTCTGCTAGTTTTCAGATTTTTCCTGTTTCTTATCTTATGTACTTGTCCGGTTTTCACAGTTGTGCACCTCTTCCTTTACTTAATATACATGTATATTTACGATAAGATGTATATGAAATTTATCATATAATTTTTAACATATTTAGTTCCTATGTATGCTTAGGTCAGCTGTCCCGGGACCACTCTTTAATGTACATGCCTTGTTGGGTACGTTAGTGAACTATTCTCAGTTTTTTCCCGGAGCTCAGCCTCTGCGTTCCTACAGTGTTCCCTATCCCAGTTATCCGTTGATCAAAGTTTCATTAAGTTTCTGCAGCCTAACTTGCAGCCTAACTGACACTAAGCATGCGTGCTTAAATGGGGTATTCACGTCGGGATCGACCTGATGTAGCAGTTCATTCTTTCTGTGAAAGCTAGTTGGCATGGACTAGTTCTAAAGTAAAACAAACAAAGTAACAATGTTCAGTTGAATTTATCGATGAACTTTATTCTATTGTCAAAATGGTCAGAGTTTCTTCCCACTGTGGATACAACTTAACTCTACTTTAAAAAGGGAATTGACAAGCCTTATTATTTTCATTTTTTGTAACTTTATTTAAGTTCCTTCTATTCTTTCTATACAACTTCTTACGAGGAAATTTCACTGATAGAATTTGACTTTTTAATTTGGTACTGAACTGTATTTACTAACGCGCCTTCTAGCCTATCCGTTTTCTATTCTTAACTGGATTACTAAATTGTCAGTTTCGCCATGTGCTTTTCCTTTGTCCTTTGCAGAATAAAATACATTCTTGTAAACAAATTGAATAGAATTACTTTAGCACTGTAATTACATATTGACAAGTTTCCGTTATAGTAAAGGTCTTACATAGACTTTTCCTGACTATCCTCTGACGGAGCAGTCCATCTTCATTGAAAGTTTAAGGTTAAAACGAGATTCTTGAGTGTTTACTAATACTCAAAAGCATATAGTTTTTTTTCCAGTAGCAATCTTTACTGGAGAAAACAAAAGACTGAATTATTTTAGGGGAATACGAAGCAAGCATCCATAGGATGAAAAAACCCTTCCGCGCTTGTTACGAAAGCTACAATTAGGGAAAAATCCCGGCCCTATGGATCGTATACCCTGACCTGCCGGGCGCGGTCGTTAAATAGCCAAATAGCTTAAAAGTGTCCGTCACGTTGTATTTTCTTTTTGTTTACTATTGATTATTTCATCTATGACTTATTCTTGCCATGAAAACTTTAATAAACTGCCTCATTATCATTATTGTGGACATCTGCATCGTGTTATGTGATACTCTTTTTCTCGAGCCAGTCATCATTCTGAAACTAATGAAGAATTAAAAAGGAGAAATTAATTACATATTACCGCCAAACAATATTTACACTTAGCATGCATCCTTGTATGTTTTTTCAGCCAATTCAGTAAAGAGGACAAATTGACAACGACATTTGAAGTCTACTAACTTTTCCTTACTTATCAAATTAACAATCTTAACTTCCCTTTTGGTCAAGAAAAAATAATAATTATAAGGCATTATAAAACA